>JAKCPI010023669.1:0-19539 GCA_023213315.1 Euborellia annulipes | reverse complement strand
TTGTTTGCCTCGAGCTTAGCGGGGCTCCTGGCCAGAATTGGGTTTTATACATGATTTTGTAGTTTTATACAAAAATCGCGGATAAAACTATAGGGAATGTATAAAACTGGGATGCGCGCGCGCGAACCCGACGAGAAAGGAAATTCATTTATCTTTTAACCTTTTTTTTTTAGAGAGTTGAATTTTTACAGTTTATCCGTGGTAGTTTTATACATGTATAAAACCGTGTATTATACTCGGCGGGATAAAACTTGTTAACTCTGCTCCTGGCATACCATTGGTGCGAACATTCGTAGGATAGCATGGCTTCTGGTTCAAGAGTCATGTTCGCAAATTCATTATGTCAGAACCCCCACTAGGCTCGAGGCATGTCCTGATGAAGGCCGGAAGAATCGACCGAAACGTCGTATTAAATAAAGCGGAAAAAGAAGAATATTTCTTCTTCATTTGCTTCGGACTATCTTATTTCTCTTCATTATTAATTATACATTCAGCCACTACTTGTATCAAATGTGTTAATTATAAAATTAACACTTGACGAATTTCGACAATTCCTTACAAGTGCTTACATTCTCTGTCTCTGATGATGACGAGGAATTGTAAAGTGTTAATTTTATAATTAATAACAAATAATCTAGTTTTTAATGTGTATAATTAATTTTAATTTAGAAAATGTTTCAACGAGAATCTGCGGTCAAGAGTTTAAATCTTGTTGATTACACAGGGGAACAGAGATTTTGCGGCATGGGATTACTCAATTTTAGTTAATTTACGAAAATAATAATATTTTTGTTGAATCGACTCTACTTTTTGGATAAATGCATTTAAATAATGCGGCACCTAGTTTTTGTAAAATCTGGAGCATTTGTCTCCTATTTTGGAATATTTTTCAGCTTTGTGATTGCCCGATAAAAATATTTAACAACTGATACAAAACTTGCGCATGTTTCGAATTCATCCTGAGTCATATGGTTTGTGAAATCATCGTTGTTTATAAAAGTACGTTTTTGAGGCCCATCAAAAATTCGTGCTTAAAACAAAAAAATATATTTGAAGCAATCGCCGTCATTCCTATCTAAAGCTCTAACAAACTATTTTATAAGCCAAAGTTTAATATGTAAAGGCGGAAGAATGAATTTCAAACTTTTTGTAACATAAAACGACCAATCGATAAATTAATTTAATCAAGTGGGATTTTTTAACAATCAAAAATCATGAATTATGAATTCGTTAAAATCCTGGACATCGACAAGTATTTGAGACGTTATACTTAGAAAAAGACACATTAATGTAATAATAAAGTCAATTCAAAGACACTAATTTATAGGCTGAGTACTTCGTCATCATATGTAACTAAATTGACTCCATAAGCTTATGCCGCAAAAAAAAATTTTTTCCATGTGTAATTGTCTTGAAGAAAGAGTCGCTTGAACTCCGAAACGTCAAAGGAGTTAATCCAGCCAACTGTTGTTTTCATTAACACCCATCTCACTTTTCCCTACGGGATATCCTCATGGGTCTGGATATCGCAATATGAGAATTTATTTTCCTGTCTAACATTTATTTTCTATAAATTATTGATATTATATCTAAAACATTGACATGCGTGACCTCTTTTACTCTATAAATGATATGAATATTGAATAATAATTGATCAAAGGCTAAGGACAAGGTTACTTAACTATTTCTCTCAAGAATGTTAATTGTTGATTCATACAGAAAATCGCGCTAAACTCATTTTTTTCTAGGAATTTTATAAATTTCTTAATTTATGAAATTAAAAAAAGAAAGGAAGAACATCGACATCAAAGAGAGAGAAGAGAGAAAAGTAAAGTAAGTAGGAGGAATGAGAAAGTTCTTTTTTCCTTAATGGGATCAATTAAGCATTAATAAGTAGAAGGGGGTGAATGCATTATATACAGGGTGTAACAAATGTCTAGTAACGAATATTGAAAGCTTTGAAAAATAAAAAGAAATTAAATAGGGGGGCTGAGGGGCCGAATTTTCAAAATTACCGTATTTATTAGTTACTAAACCAGTGGTTCCCAACCTTTTATGGCCTATCGCCCCCTTTCTCGAGGTTGTCTAACACCTATCGCCCCCTTTTCATTTTTATTGTATGCTTTTTTAATTCAAAGTAAAGTGTAAATAATAATTTTTAACAATTTTATTACCGTATATGAAAACTGCTAAAGCCGTTTTATCTGTTCACTCTTAGCTCTAGTAACAATTTATGCATTTTACAGAAATATACCTGTTGTACATACACAAATTTACATGGTTCAAATTAAATCTAATTCATTGATTTTGTGATCTGCATCTGCATTTGGTATCCAATCCCTCGATCCTTGGTATACAAGGCTACCAACTACGCCAAGCCCGAGGGCGATTTCAAAGTTAAAAATGAATCAAGTTCCACAGATAACGTTTCCTTTTCAAAGTGTATAAATACAACAGTTAACAGAAATAGTGACCGAAACGTTGAATTTTTTTTTAGTTAAATGTATTATTAATTACTAACAAAAAAAAAACCGACAATTAATGGCAAACATTTATTTTGCAATATACTCCTGACCCTGGGAGTATTTGGCATGCTTTTTATTATGTATCTCTATCCAAATCTTTCAAAAATCCAAAAAATTTCGGTCATTATTTATTTAATGAAAACAAAAGTGACGTTTCGATTCTAGATTGGAATTATCTTCAGAGTATTTTATTTTTATGACAATTTTTTGTCTTTTTCTATCCTGGCCATCCTCTAAATAGAAGATTTTTCTCTTTGATTTTTGTTCTTTATAAATTTTACTCTAATCATTGAACCCTTTGAATAGACATCGCCCCCTACTTACTTATTGCCTCCCTGATAACCCAAATCGCCCACTTGGGAGGGGCGATCGCCCCCAGGTTGGGAACCACTGTACTAAACCATGTTCATTTCAAATGTTAAATTAGTTTTAGGGGGGGCCTTTTTTCCCCCTGAGAAGGAAACGGAAACCCACCTCAGTATTATTCCCATGAAAGTTACTCCTCAGAGTAACCACTAACTTGTCACGTCTGACACTAATGATTGAAGAAGAAGATGGGAAAAATATATTTTTTGGTATAATTAATGGTGTTGTTAATTTAAATATTTACTCCGTCTCCTTAAGATCGCCCCCCCCCCTAGGCAAAGTAGGCAAGTGCCTAGGAGGGGGGGTTTATGGGGAAAAATAATAATTAATATCATCAAAATAATTAATTACTATATTAGAAGTTAATTAGAATTAATTTCAGAAGTGGCTGACTGTGTAATGAGTAGTGAGGAAATCAAGGCAGCCCAAAGCAACAAAGAGAGGCTCTTGGATACTCCTGACGTTTTTAATGAACCAGAAGTCATGACATCAGACGAATGTTCACACAAGCAATACGTCAGGAGTTGCCAAAAGCATCTCTAAGCTTGAGGCAAACAGCACATTGTCCTGATGAAGGCCGAAATGTCGACAAGTGTATAAAATAAAGCGAAAGTGAAATATATTTTTTTCTTTGTTGCTTTTGACTGCCTTGATCTTCTAATCTGAATCTTGTTTATACCTGAAAGACGTCACAGAATAAGTTGAATCTCACACATATAAACTCCGAAATGAAGATTATTTTAATAACTACAGTATTTGAACCATTGTTCAAGGAAGAGAAATGATAAATGCCCATAATTGAAATGAAAGGGAAATGTATGTTAATATGTGAACTCGGAAGAAGAAGAATAATTTGGTGACTCATTTTGTTTGAGAGCCATTTAAATAATTATATACCAAACAAGAAAGAGAATAATTGCTATTTTGTAATCAAGACAAATACAATTCTAAAAAAATCTGGTGTGACTATCGCACAACACACAACTTTCTCTTACCTTCGGTAATCGAAAGTTGTGTACTAAAATCGTTAGAGCGAATTTGGAGAAAATCGAAAAAAAACTGAAAAAGTACATCAGTAAAGTACTAGTACTCTTTGGCCGATTTTGATTAAGGTGCGCGTCTCGGGGTGCTAATTTTGGGACTTTCCAGGGGCCACAATTTTGAAGCTATCAACCTCAAATTTTTTTAAATTAAAGATATTTAAAATATCTACAAATAATAGAAGCCCTTTTTTTGATTTTTGAAAAAAAAAAATTTTTTTTAGATTAATCGCATTAAATAAAAGATATTTTAAAAAAAGGAGCTCTATAAGTTGTAGATAATTAAATTAGTAATCATTGTGTTAAAAAATAATTAATTTTCTACCCTTAATTAATTAGCTGGAAAGTCTAGAAATAAATGGAACAAGTTGCGTGTATTCCAATGGGGGAACACTAACGCCATCTCTTGCCGCCTCGAGTCAATCGTGTTTTACGGTTTTTCGAGACGCGCACCTTAAAAGCTTATTTTCCCGGTCCCGGGGGGTGTTTAACTTAAATATAAAATTTCAGCCTCATAGCTCAATTCCTTCATGCTTAAAATTGAACACACACACACAGCAAGACAGACCATGTCACGAAAACCACTTTTTTGGATTCAGGGGACTCAAAACGTGTATATCCATCAAAATCTCGACATCGAATTTTTGACATGAATCCAATACTTCTCTCTATATATAAATTACATATATACATAGGTAAGAGAAAGTAAAAAAGGAAGATATTTGATACGTTCACCAAAATCAAAAAGGACTGGACAATATTATGAAAGAGAAATTTTTCTTTTTATAGAATACGTAAGAATGATTTAATACTATTAATTTCAACATTCCAAAGATCCAATGGAATGAAGAAGATATTCCTAAAAATTCCTTCATCTCTAACATTTTATTTTAATATTCGGCTAAATCGTGTTATATTTGAGGGGAAAAAAATGTGAGTAATCATATTTTAGAATTAAAAAAATAACAACAACAACAACAAAGTTTTGTTGGCTGTTTAAATGAAATTCTAGAACCGTAATGAAATGATTCAGACTACCATGAAGGAAAAAAAAAGAAACAGATTTAACTAAAGGGTCAACGATAAATAATTGTTCAAATTAAAAAAAAAATAATAATAAACGTGGAAAGCGGATTAAAAGAAAGAAAGAAAAAATATAATATAAGCATTTTTTTTTTTTTTTTTATTAATGGAAATTTTATATTTATTTAAAGGTGGAAAGGAAAGCGGAGAGAATTTTAATCTAATTTAAATATAATACTATTGAAGCTGCTCTGCTCTGGGGTGAATAAAAAAAATTTCAAATCAACCTCTCGAATAAGTAATGTGTTTGATAAAAAAAATAATATGTCAACGTTCAGATATTTTTTTTTTTTACTTTAGATTTAAATTAAAATAAAATGGTGATTTATAATTTGATCAGAAAGAGAGCAGGTTTGACTTTGAACAGGGGCGTAAATAACACCCCCGCAAGGCGGGGGGCGCAGCAAGTCAAGGGGTGCATAAAAATATATATAAAAGGATGTTTTTAAACATCATCAAAATAAATTTTACAATTCATTAAAGGGGGGTTCAGGAGTGACGTCAAAAGGTACTTTAAAAATAAATTCATAAGAGATTATTGGGACATCGAGCTATAATTTTTTTAATGACTTATTAAAAAATTATCGTAATTAATTTATTTTGTTATCAGGCAAATACAAAAGAACAATTTGTCCCAATAATCTTTAATTTTTTTTAAATGCTTTTATTTAACTTACTCTTTCAAGGTCACCAACTTTATGGCTTTGTTAAGGACACTTCCCGATGAGCTAGAGGTGTGAAATTTGATATTTAAGAGTCATTTTTGATGACGCAAATTGTGAGTTTGGTTTTACCAAAATAGACCAAACTAATGTGGTACTTTATTTGAAACCCTTCGCGAATTAATGTAATTTCAAAAGACTTCCCGATGGGCTAGAGGTGTGAAATGTAATACTTAAGAGTCATTTTTAATGACGCCACTATATGGTGGTTTTGATCAAAATAGACCAAACTAATGTGGTACTTTATTTGAAACCCTTCGCGAATTAATGTAATTTCAAAAGACTTCCCGAAGGGCTAGAGGTGTGAAATGTAATACTTAAGAGTCATTTTTAATGACGCCACTATATGGTGGTTTTGATCAAAATAGACCAAACTAATGTGGTACTTTATTTGAAACCCTTCGCAAATTAATGTAATTTCAAAAGACTTCCCGATGGGCTAGAGGTGTGAAATGTAATACTTAAGAGTCATTTTTGATGACGCCACTATATGGTGGTTTTGATCAAAATAGACCAAACTAATGTGGTACTTTATTTGAAACCCTTCGCAAATTAATGTAATTTCAAAAGACTTCCCGATGGGCTAGAGGTGTGAAATGTAATACTTAAGAGTCATTTTTGATGACGCCACTATATGGTGGTTTTGATCAAAATAGACCAAACTAATGTGGTACTTTATTTGAAACCCTTCGCAAATTAATGTAATTTCAAAAGACTTCCCGATGGGCTAGAGGTGTGAAATGTAATACTTAAGAGTCATTTTTGATGACGCCACTATATGGTGGTTTTGATCAAAATAGACCAAACTAATGTGGTACTTTATTTGAAACCCTTCGCAAATTAATGTAATTTCAAAAGACTTCCCGATGGGCTAGAGGTGTGAAATGTAATACTTAAGAGTCATTTTTGATGACGCCACTATATGGTGGTTTTGATCAAAATAGACCAAACTAATGTGGTACTTTATTTGAAACCCTTCGCGAATTAATGTAATTTCAAAAGACTTCCCGATGGGCTAGAGGTGTGAAATGTAATACTTAAGAGTCATTTTTGATGACGCCACTATATGGTGGTTTTGATCAAAATAGACCAAACTAATGTGGCACTTTATTTGAAGCCTCACGCAAATAAGGCCCTATTAACTATAGTTTTGAATTTTGATATTTACGAGTCATTTTTTTATGATAATGAATAATTTTTCAATTGAACCAAATCAATACAGGCCAAACTAATGTGGTACTTTATCATATTGATGATTTTTGATAAGACTAAAAGACTAAAAAGCTTAAAATAAAAATAAAATAAAAAAAAGATTTTTAAAAAAATGCTTTTATTTAAATTGAACTAAAAAGAGAGAAATAAGAAAGAAATAATTTAATTGTTCTTGATAAAATCTTTTAATATTTATGACTTAAAATAAAAGCGTGGGGCGCTTCAAAGTGATTCCGAGGCTCGCGCCCCACGCTTTTATTTTAAGTCATAAATATTAAAAAAATTTTAACAAGAACAATTAAATTATTTCTTTCTTATTTCTCTCTTTTTAGTTCAATTTAAATAAAAGCATTTTTTTAAAAATCTTTTTTTTTATTTTATTTTTAAATTTAAAAATGAATTTATTGTTATTATTAGTCACATATTAATTAAGAAAATTTTAAAATAAGCTTAGAAGATTTATTTAAAAACCAACTGTCAAATGAGTTCAGCATTCTTGCAATAGATGGCAGGCTAGTCTAACAGCCGATATAGTATTAGCCTGTATCTGGCCTATATTTATATATTTTTATGCTTTTATAAAAGATACATAATATATAATAACATTTTTAAAGTATTTATTGTTAAAAGATCAATGAAAATTAACCAAATGCATTAAATATTATTAGCTACCGTTCTGACATCTCTTGGCAAATTTTTGAATTACTTGATTTTTTGGGCATACTTGTTATGACACACAACGCCATCTTATCGGGAAAAACATGCACACCTTCGATCCTATTTCGCCTTAAGATATTTTAATAAAACTGTTTCATAAATAACACTGTACAACAGCGAATTTTCTTCTGGAACCATCAGAAAATTTGCTCTAAAGTGGCGCTTAATTTTTCAACTCAATTTTTTAACGCCTCACCCTTTAAAAATATGCAGATAGTTAAAATACATAAAAGTATTCAAGTTTCAGTACAATCTGAGGTGATATAATAGTGCAAAACACAAAAGTTTAGACAATTTTCAATTTGTTCCCTATCTAAATAATTTTTTAATAAAAATTATTTGGACCCCTTTTTCTTCCCTAAAGATAGCTTTATAAAGATTCAAACTACTTTATTCCTTTAAAGCTTTTTTTCTTGTTAAAGTGAAACTTTTATTTGATGGCCGCAAATTTTTTCGCTCTTCTATCAGCATATCGCGTTACAAGCAAGCAGTGACGTCAAAGCCGTGACGCTACAAGTCGTGACGACAAAAATAAGGAAAGTTGAAATTTAATATATATGACGAATTATAAAAAATAATTGTGAGATTCAATTTTTAAATTGATAAAATATAATTTTTAAAATAATTTAAAATGATTCAAATCTTCAATTACTAAATAAATATTGTTCTCAGTTTTTAACATGCGTCTATTGATTTCCCATTTTCCAATTATTAAGTTAAGATTGAAAACGCGATTTTAATACCTTTAATTGAATAATTTTCTGAAAATTTTCAGTTAAACGCCTACGATTCGAAAAAAAAAGTTTCACTTGCATCGTGGTTTCATTAAACCACACAATGATTTTTTATACAAAAAAGTTCACAGAGTAATAATGTTGTGATTTAAATAAAGAGGTAGATCTTACTATTCTCTTCAAGATGGCGGTATTATCTCAATTTCAATCATAATGGCGCTTGGTTACTTTATGCATAACATCGTCCATATAGGGTAAGAGATAAAAATATTTCTCATTTCTCATAAACAGCAGATGGAGGTAGGTAGAGACATAATTTTTTTTAAATCAAGAAAAAAGCTCAGTATAGAGTACAATAAATGAAATTTTCTTCTAATCTCAATATTAGAAAACAAAAATAATTACATATAGGCCTAAACAAAAGAAGTTTTATTTTAATAGATGAAGAACTCATAGAGTGTTGGGATGTGCATGAGACATTGATTAGGGGATATAATTAGATTTGTGCTAAGCTGATCGATTTCAGGGTAAGCAAATTGCTTGATCGAATTGGGGACTTCAGCAGATTATACCCTTAGCAACAGCCTAATCTTCTCTAGAAGTATTAACTTGGAGAAGATTTCTTGGCAGGCTCATTTCTAGATAAATAGATTGGATGGAATTTTAAAAATCTCACTATTTTGATGAATATTAGTGCAGGTGGCGCCCCCGTGAAAACAAAATAAATCTCGTTAATCCAAGTATTGTTTGTTTATAATTTAATAGATATAAGTTGAATATATTCGTCTATTTCTGACGTGTACATGATGAAAGGTAAGATAATTAAATTTAAAATCAATTAAAACGTCAAATGTTTATTTTTTATAATAATTATTTAATCTCTTGGCGATCGATTTCGCTATTATAGCATCCTCAGGCCAGCTGGAAGAGCAAATTACATTAGAAAATTTGAATATAAATACATTTATACAAATTATGTTTTCGTTGCTGGACAAATATACAAATATATACATTACATTTTTATGAGAAAATAGTTATATGATAAAACGTTTTTTAATTTATTGAAAAAAAAAAAAAAAAAAAAAAAAAAAAAAATTTATGTATATATTTGTGTATTTGTCCAGCAACGAAAACATAATTTGTATAAATGTATTTATATTCAAATTTTCTAATGTAATTTGCTCTTCCAGCTGGCCTGAGGATGCTATAATAGCGAAATCGATCGCCAAGAGATTAAATAATTATTATAAAAAATAAACATCTGACGTTTTAATTGATTTTAAATTTAATTATCTTACCTTTCATTAATAGATATATTTGAATTGTTCAATTCAAGGGAGGTTGCTTCAGTTCTAATTAACTAAGTATCCCTCGGATATGCTATGCTTTGCCTTTTCAAATCTATTAACTAATCATATGATTAAATAAATCCAGATCGTAGTTAACTTGCTAATACCCAAAGTACGGTATAAAGCTCAACTAAAGAGTGAAATTATAAACGAAAGCCTTTTTTGAAAATTTGTTTTTTGTTAAGCCTGGCAACCGAGAAGAGCAACAGTCACCACAGTCATGGTTAAGCGATGCTAAGAGCGACGAAAGCTCGGATTGGTGACTCCGAGCAATTAGAATGTGGAACGTCCCCCGGTAGCCATCGATATTGTGTTACTTGAATAATTAAATAAATTTAACCTCTAAATAGCCTCTGTAGTCGAAAAAAAAATTTGATAAAAAATTAATTAGATCTAATTTAATTTTTAATAATTTTTATAAATGATTCCTTTATTAAGTTGCTAACTTCACATAACTTTCCTCAGATAACTCAAATAGCTAATTATATGCGAAAAAATTCATTTTTTTTTTTAACTCAAAGGGCTTAAGTGTGTTATTGTTATACCGATAATTTGCTATCTGTCGGAGAGCTAGTTGATAAGAAGTGACTTAATCATAGTTGGCCGGTATTCCGGGATGGATCATTTCCAAGACTTTTTTTTTTTCAATTCTGATACACAATATTTGAGAGAGAGAGAGAGAAGAATATTATTGGAGGCGACAAGATCAATAGAAAAGAATGAGAGCATGAGAGAATGACCTCCCTTTAACGCAGTAAACTCTCTCATATTGAATTGAACAATATGAAATTTTATTCACACAAGACGAGAGCAAACAACAACAATAAACGATTAAGAGAGAAAAGTTATTTATTATCAATAGAAAAAAAAAAAATTATAATTTTGCTAATATGTGCAATTTTTTTTTTTTTTTCAATTTGAAGAATTGAATTGAATGGAAGAGAAAAAGAATGTAAATTATAATTAAAATAACGGTTCTGTAACTATTATGTAATTAACATCGAAAGTGTTTTTTTTTAAGTCCAAGTTTATATGCAAATGAGGAACAAAAAATCTGGTGTGACTGGTCGCACATCGCACAACTTTCTATTACCTTTGGTTGTGTTCTGTGCTTGTCCCACCAGATTTTTTGTGTCGAGATATATTTAGTTACCGCTGATATATTAAAATTCAAAATGTAAAATTTATAATTATGGGAAATTATTTATATTCTGTTACCATGACAACCGTTTCTCTTATATTTCCTATGAAGTACAAGAGTAAAGTGTGCTTCTCAGGGCAAAATGAAAATATACATTTTAAAGAGTATCTAAAAAAAAAAAATAAATGATTTCTGAATTTTATTTGAAGGAGGTAAGTGGCTAAGCTGTGGATTACGGAGTCCGACGTCTCGGGTGCCTCAAATAATTCAAACATCCTGCCGAAGTCTTCTTTTAGAGTAGGAGGGAGAAAATCTCATCCCACAGGCAAAAAGGAACTAAGTGAAAGTGAAATATAGACTAGCTCCTTTGCTCATTCTTTCTATCAAAATATTCTGAATTTTAAGCAAAATCTTTGTAACCAATTTTGAAAAAATTGAAAAAACTGAAAAGGTACATCAGTTGAGTAGTAGTGAGTGCCCTTTTGCCGATTTTGTCCAAAAGCTTACTAACACGTGCCAGAGGGGTATCTAACTTAAATATAAAATTTCAAACCCTTCCTTTGAGATATTTCTGTTCACAGTCAGACAATTTTGCGTGACCCACTTTTTTTGATTCAGAAGACCTCAAGACATGTGATTTCCTTCAAAATCTCGACAATATTGAATTGATGGAAATATAAATGATTTTAAAATGTAAAATCTTGAACAAAAACAATAACGAATCAAGATAAATGATGATGATGGTGATGATTCATGTTGATTTCTCCTCATATAGATGGGATAAGGGAAATAATATGAATATTCTTTGAACTTTTCCTTTAACCAATAGATGAATGATTCCAGACAAAAGAGAGGGTGAATGATGAAATGCGATGTTAGGGCTTGATTAAAACTACTCTATTTATTTTTCTACAATTATGCATTAAAAAAGCAAAGTCAAAAAACAAAATCAAGCAAATTTGATAATCTTTTTCACGTCCCAGGATAGCTAAAAATGCAGATTTCAGTGCCTAATTTTCCATACTCTCCCCCCCCCCCAGACAGACCCGAAAGTCGTCTGTCCGGATCTGGCCTCAATAAATTATGGTAACCCTAACTAAAGCCGAAGATGCCGAAAAGACTTCAATACAATTTACTATCTCTGACGGTGAGTGACTAATGACACCGGAGCAGGCAAAGATAGTGGCAAATTATAGAAAAGTAAATTGTATCCTCTCGCCTTTCATAAAAGAAAATACACAATTTAAAAACTTATTATCTCTCTCTCTCTTTCGGGAATGAAAAATGTGCTAACAATTATATAAAAAAAATAAATAAATATTTTAATAATTATTCATTAAGTGTTCTTTGAATTTAGAATTTTTAAGAAATGAATGAATTCTTCTAGAAGAAAAAAAAAGGACTTTTTTTTTCTAAGGTCATCAAATTAACAAATCTACCTGAAAAAGAAATAGCTGGTCTTTTTTTTTTATCTTCGACATTTTTTCCCTTCTTGTTTTTTTTTTTTGGGAGGGATTCAATAAAAACCCTTCTTAATTGGAGAAGGAAGGCATGAAAATTAATGATTAAAAAAAAAAGAAATAGTCCCTTTGTCAGTCTGTTTGTAACAAGTGAACTTGAAATTATTATTTTAAAAATATTCGATATTAACTCCTCAATGTAGATCATCACTCAGTGGACTATTATAACTTCTTAATGCCATTGTTAAGAAATGTCATGATATATGAGGGGTTGAGAGCAAAAGTGAGTCAAGTCCACTTTTTACTCTTTTGAGAAAAAATGAATCAAAGTTAAAGCTTTAGGCCTATATTTAATTCCTCTTAAAATATACAACAACATTTATTTATTTTACATCTCAGCAATTATTAAGATCTTAAATTATACTTTATCTAAGTACAAATTTAAAATTTTATATTCAGTTTTTTGGATTTTTTAGATTTTTTTTTTTGCACTAAGGAACTGCTGCACTCTGGAGGATTAGTATTGAAATTCGGACATGGTTCATTATTACATCGAATAACTACCATAATTTACTAACCAAAAAAGGGAAAAATAAGAAAATTGTTTACTTTTGGTGAAAAATATGGGTGTTTAGCTTGATAAGGATAGCGAAGGGCAGCCAGGAACAATTAAATCAGATAAAAATATAATCAATCTTTATCAGATTTTCTTCATTTGATTGCCATTATAACTGTTTGTGTATTGATCATAGGTCCTGAGGAAGGGCGCGACTGGAGTCCGAAACGTCGACAATCAAATAATAAAAATCTGATAAAGATTGATTATATTTTTACTTTCTCTTACCTATGTATATATGTAATATATATATAGAGAGAAAGTATTGGATTCATGTCAAAAATTCGATGTCGAGATTTTGATGGATCTTCACGTTTTGAGGTCCCCTGAATCCAAAAAAGTGGTTTTTGCAACATGGTCTGTCTCTGTCTGTGTGTCTGTGAACAAAATATCTCAAGAACGAAAAGAGCTAGGAGGTTTAAATTTTATATTTAAGTTAGACACCCCCATGGGACGTGACACGAAGCTTTTAATCAAAATCGGCCAAAGAGTACTAGTACTTTACTGATGCACTTTTACAGTTTTTTTCGATTTTCTCAAAATTCGCGCTACAACAATTTTTATTAAAATTCAAAAATTAATTATTTTTTAAATGCTCTTTAAAATGTATATTCTCATTTTGCAATTGAAATCTTCTGAAGACCACTTTGCTCTTGTATTTCATAAGAAAGATAGGAGAAATGGTTGCCATGGTAACAAAATATAAACATTTTGCCATACTTATAAATTTTACATCTTGAAAATCGGATGTACCATACTGTCGGAAACTAAATACATGTCGACACAAAAAATCTGGTGTGACAAGCACAGTACACAACTTTCGATTACCGAAGGTAAGAGAAAGTTGTGTGCTGTGCGCCAGTCACACCAGATTTTTATCTGATTTAATTGTTCCTGGCTGTCCTTCGCTATCCTCATAGTTTACTTTTGGACTTGGTCAACCTTTGCTTTAAACCATCCATGTTTGTTTTTTGAATAAACACCTAAACAAATTGAGATTTAATCCAGGAAATATGTATATATTACAAGAATTGTTCATATTTTTTTTTTACCCCATTATACATCGAAGAGAGATGATCTATTTATTGATTAAAACGAGACGGAGAGAGAAACAAGGGCAACAAAAAGTGACCTCATTAGGGAAGGAGATTTGTCCCCCATTCCCCCCCCCCCCCCCCCCGCTGCCCTTTCAAATGACGTTCATATATAAAATACTTCTTTTAATATCGTTTGGGGAATTCGAGGGTAGGTTATTAGGATTTATTTTAGGATGAAATGCTCTCTTCCCCTAAACTGTCAGTATCTAAGGACCAAGGGAATATTTAAAGAATCAATATGTAGCAGGATAAATAAATAAAAAGCCATTCAGCTATGTTTATTTCTTTATTTTATTCGAATCCACAGCGACGTTTCTGTTAACTCTGCGACCATTTTCATCAACAGTTCATTCATAGACATTTCATAAAATTAATAACGATCTATCAGGTATATTGCATTCAGCGTCCAGGCAAAGTCAATATATGACTTTGTCTGTCTTTATCCAATCCGAACGCCAATTAAATTGATTCCTATCTCTCTAACGAAAAAAATAAAATCTATATATATAGGCTATAATAGCGGAGTGTTCGTCTGTCTGATCATACGTCCGACTGTGACGCTCTGTTTGACCAACTTGCTGTTGAAATTTTGAAACGAAATTTTGCAGTCTTATAGAGGACGTTAAAGAGAGTCAAGAAAAATACTCAGTTCCCGAAATTCCTATAATATTTTGAGTTGTTAATTCCTAAAGTTTCGATCTCTCCCATAGGAAATATATATGTGTATTCTTTGCATTTATGTATTCTATGAATGTAAACAAATCCTCAAGCAGGCACTGGATTGGAATACTGGATCTCACGACAATAGCCCCCAGGCAACTCTACGAGGTGAGGGAGCTACTGTGACACGTAAAGAAGATTCCCTCTCAGTGATGCATTCTTCGAAAGGAATCGGTACTGAGGGAGTCCCTCCTCAAACTAGGACATCTTCCCTAACATTGAAGAGGTTGGATAAAAGAACCAGGGTGGAACCAGAAATAAGGAATAGTTCATTAACTAGAAATGAACGGAGGAGGAGTTAGAGATAGGAAATGATGTAACTTCACGGGGTGCCGGTAGATGGCTGGCTGGGTTTGAGGTGTGTGTCTTCGTGCACGAAAGCACCTCAGGTTAAATAAACGAGGATCCCGATAGGAATTTCAAATAATAATTAAGAAAAGGCGAGGGTCGGCCGCAGGCGGGCCCTAGTCAGCTGGCGGGGGGTCCAGGGGGCGGATTTAATTATTTTAATTAATTAATTGGCTTTAATTTTTAATTAGGCAAGACAAAAAAAACTCAATGTTTTTCTAATGGGAAATTCATTTTCTGGAATTCTTTTGAGAATTTGCGGACCCGAGTATTTTCAATAGGAGGGGATTCCAAAGGGAAAAGGATAGAAGGAAGAAAACTTGATTCTATAAACAGGTTGACATCAAAAAAACATCCGTCAATCTCCCAGATGTGGTTTATATATTGAATATATTGAAAGGATGGCAGCCAGGAAAAAAATCAGACAAAAAATTCAATCAATTTTTATCTAATTTTATTACGATCGCCGACGTTTCGGACGCAAATCGCGCCCTTCCTCAGGACAATCGATGGTTAATGAAATACAGATGGACGTATTTTTTTAATTAACAATATAAAAACACAATTCACGGGTGTGAGATGCATTGTTTTGTACTGTATATATTTGCTGTTACTGATTGAACCCTTTCGCATTAAATGTATCGATCGTAATAAAATTAGATAAAAATTGATTGAATTTTTTGTCTGATTTCTTTCCTGGCTGCCATCCTACTCATATCTTCTAATAGTTCAGCCATCATCTCAATATTATTGAATATATTGTGTTTAACAGAAAATGTAGACCTTTAAAGAAGGTCTAAATGAAGGTGAATGGGTTCCAAGGAATCCCAAATTATAAATAAAGATAAATATATGGTATTTAAAATAAAATTTCAAATACTGTTCGAAATTATTTTCAATAAACTTCTCTGCAAAGCTCGAATGAATGCAATCCAGTTAAATATATATTTTTTTTTTAATAATTATTCATTTAAAAGGAGAGAGTGGGGATTAACTCTCGGATTATCCGAACGAAATGGAAAAAATCTGATTAAAGCTTTAATATATATATATATATGGGAGATATAAGGGCCCCCTCCCGAAATTTTTCAAATTCTATATACGCCCCTGATTGATATAATACAGAATATGAAAATCTAATATTCACCAAGTAAATTATATATATATATATATATAGAATTTAATTCAAATATCTTTTTTTTTCTCCACCCAGGCCTAGACAATTCTGTCATTTAGGCCAGCCTACCTCCAAACTATATATTATAAAAATAAATATTAAATACATAAATAAATAAATAATCCGAATATCTAAAATAATCACTCAAAATCTTATTTAATTCAAGATTTTATTAAAAATCTTGAGAGAGAGAGGGGCAGAGGCAGCCATTAAAATTACTTATGCTAACAAATTAAAGGCCTGAAGATGGAGCATAAATAAATAAATGCACCGAAACGTCTCTGGGGAAATTATAAAGCTCTCTTTTTGCCCTTTATTCAAAATACTCTCCGAAATTGATAGAAATATGGATTATCGATTGGCCGGATTTTTCAATGTCAACCTATATATTAACTTTTTGAATTTTTGCCAAAAACTACTCTAATATAATGACAATTCATCAAAACAATCTTAAAACAACATCTAAATAATTTAAACTATATTTGTTATTATAAATATTTCAAATAATAATTATAACATGAATGTATATCAAAGTCTCTAAAGCTAGAAAAATTTTTCATTAAACGCTTTGACTTTGATTAAAGTCAAGTAACTAAGGCGAAATTTGAATAGAATGGATTGTACTATCCGGAAGGCTCTCACATGGCTTACGCAAAGAAATAAACGTATTGTATGTTATTTGGAATCTCTGTTTAAAATAATATATGCATCTCACAGCCTAAACGTCATGGGTTATTTTAGACACTACCCCCTAGTCATAAAAACAAAAATTGTCTTGATCAAGACCGAAACGTTTGAATATTTTCATCAATATTCTCACATTAGACAAATCAGTGTCAGAACTGTCAGTATAAAAATTGAATTTCTTTTGATTATAAATATAAATATAACGAAGAGATTGTGATTGATTGATTGATTGATTGACAATTGTCAGGTGTAAAGGGGGTTTATTTTTAATTTGTATAGATTGGTCCATGAAAGAGTAAGAAAGAGAGAGAGCTGTCAGTGAGTGAGCGAGTGAATGAGGCGAATGGCCTGCCTGCCCGCCCGCCTGCCTCTCGTTGCTTGATTGGGCGGCGCCTCCCCCCTGGAGCCCTTATTTTTTTATTTAATTTTCAAAAATAAATAAATAAAAAACTTACAGTCTAAATGTTTCTTCTTAGGTCCAATCATCTCCTCGGTTGTCGCCTTGCAGACAGATTTGGCTAATCCTTGACCGGCTATTGAATGTCTTGCGGCCAACAAGCGATCGTTGATCGTTTGCCCGGCCATTTTCACACTCATTATGTCTATCTTACTTTTTTTAACTTACTAACGTTTAATTTAAATGATTCTCTTCCTGGGCCCCGTCGGGGGCCACCTAAGTAAAAAACTCACGCGAAAGGTGTTAGCTATTTGACAAACTCACAACTTGGACATACGAAAACGTGCACGTATTTCATTCACTTGGCTTAGCACACTCTCGACAATCAGACCATTCTAAAAAAATGGCTACCCAACCGGTCGGCTCACTCACCAAATGACGTTGGCACCATATTAATCAATACCTTACTTGTATTGAAGTGAATTACTTGTCAAAAATATAAAAAATAATTGTAAAAAAATATCCTAAAATTGTTTAAAATAGAATTTTAAACAAAATTAGTAAATTAAATTATCTAATGACAGTAAAAAGTGCGCGTTATTTGGATACTCATTTGAATCAGGGAATTTAACATTTTAGTGATTTTTTTTTTATTTAATATTTGAAATATTTAACTTTTAACTCACTTCTCGTAATAAACAATAATAAATAAATTATAAAAGATAGGCTATAGTAATAGAGTAATAAAAATATTATATAAAATTTGGATATTCTAGGAAATAGAATATACAGTATATATATATAGTTATGAACCAAGATCTCTTCCAGATGAGCACGTATCAAAAACAAAATTGAATTAAACAAAATGACCTCAAATGAGAGAGACCTGAGAAACAAACAGAACGATCAATGGTGATCATCAATTGTAATATTTCACAAAAAGACTTTAAAACAAAAAGGTAAATATCTTAAAATTTTAATTTGTTTTATAGACATATACAAACAATAATCCAAGGATTAAATATAAATTTTACTCTTTAAGAGAGTCACGTCTGAAAAAGAAAAAAAGAGCATTAAAGTAATAAATATTATAGTAACAAAGATTAAAACTTAAAATAAAAACCTAACCCCCCGCGCTTTGTGTTTTCTTTATCTTCGGCTGCATTAGAACTGCAATCATTTTATATTTCAAGATATATTCACTATCGTACAAGAGTCGCTTTTCGTTTTTCACTGTACAATAAAGGGGAGCAATAATAATGCACCCTCAGACGTTTCACATGTGATTATTTCATTGTTTTTTAATAATTAAGAGGAATTTCTTCTTGTGATTCAAATCTAAAAGATAATTCCAATAAAGATTTTGATTTTCTTTTATAAAAACAATGAAATAATCACATAAACGAACGCATGGGGAAGTGATTTAATATTGTCCTATCCTATACTCTGAGGGGATTTATATGTTTAGCTTCTAGTCTGTTTAGGATTATTTTTATTTTTGTGATTGTATCGAAAAAGTTAGTGTCCAAAATATTATAAATTTATAATAGATCAAAATTTTTTTCTCATACCAATCATACAAATTTCTGTGATTATATGATCTTCTCATACACTCTGACAAACAGCTGATCCACTGAGGTGACAACAATAATTGTTTGAAAGATGATTTCTAATAAGTCTCAATTATACTTTTACCGTGACAGAAAGTCTCCCAGTATCCATCCGTATAACAATTTACAAATAAAATTTACAATATATATGCCCCAAATGGCTTCAGGAGCCAAAAGGCCAAATTAAAATATATATATATTCTTTCTTGGACAATCAAAGACAGATATTGTACTATTGTATAATTATTTATATATATTTTTAATAATTATATCATAGTATTTTAAGTGTATATATATGATTGACTAAGGAAGGATATACTAGGATCATATATAAGTATATAATTTTTGACAGCTCATTTTTTCTATTTCTTCATTTTAAAAAACATACGCAGGTTGCTAATAATCCTGATTTCAAGAAAGCGTAAGCTTCTATATATATAATTCTATCCCATAGGGCTGGACGGTAAACCGGTAAAAAGTTTTTTACCGAAAACGCGGTAACGAACCTCTAATTCGGTAAAAACCGGTTTTTTTCGAA
>JAKCPI010023668.1:0-76304 GCA_023213315.1 Euborellia annulipes | reverse complement strand
ATCCGGTGAATATTTATTTAAATCATTTGGATACTAGCACAGAAATTATCGATGATAAGAGTCGTGTGTTAAAATCTTTATTTTATTTTATCTTCTTGTGAAAAAGAATTTCGAAATTCTATATAATCAATTTCAATTTGGATTAATGGAGCTATTTGCTGAGTATCTATTCTATTCCTTAATTCGGATATCCATCTTGTTCTTTAATAAAATATTTTTTTTCTCTTTTACTATCAATTTTTCCTTTCATTTAATGACTATAAATAAATGTCAACTACTGATCTCCTAAAATGTCTCTTTTTCTTTTTCTATGCGTTTTCATCTTTATCGTCAAAAATTCCAATTCCTTTTGTCAGAGAAATAAATCAAAAAATTTCAAAATTATCTTTTTCGAAATTTCTACAAGTCCATTTTATTTATTTTAAATTTTTTAAATTAAAAATATTTACAGTTTGGTAGTTGATTAAATATAAAGTATAAAATATAAAAGTTAAATTAGAATGCTTAGAATTCAGGGATATGTGTAAATTCCATTTTCATTTATACAGTATATGGCTCCACTTTGTCTATTGGTATGTTTGTGCTCTAAGGGGATTAAGAGAGAACTATTTCCAAGCATAACTTATAATGAGAACCTAATGGACTAGTTTATAATTTAAAATTGCCAAACTGTTTGAATCTCCGAAGGAGAGAGAAAAAGGATGTTTAATTTGTGTCAAAAAAGTAAACTAAATACGTATTTTTACAACGCACATTCAGATTAAATAATTTTCAAAGTTGTTTGGTTTTTATGTGAGGCTCTACATATGAATAAATATATTTATTATTTAACTAGCCGCGGCGCCCGCCTTCGGCGGGCTTCATGCCTAGCCGGAAGGCTTCGCCCCCTGGACCCCCTGCCAGTTGGCTCAGGCCCGCCTGCCGCGGATCCTCGCCTTTTCTTAATTATGAATTATCATTACTATATTCCAATCCAGTTCCTGCTTGAGGATTTGTTTACATTCATAGAATATATAAATCCAAAGAATACATAAATATTTCTCTATTCATTTCCTAAGGGAAAAATCGTAACTTTAAGAATTAATAACTCAAAAAGTTATAGGAATTTCGGAATGAAAATAATTTTTCTATAATCCCTAGAAGGTCCTCTTTATGCATATAAAATTTCATTTCAAAATTTCAAACGGAAGTTTCCTGAATAGAGTGTAACAGACAGACAGACGGACATTAGCGAATTATATATTTAGATATCGAAATAAAACAAAATTTATTTAAAACTGCTCGTTTGTGTTTCCGGCGCTCTTCACAACTTTCCTCAGAGCTGACGAGTTGTCAATTGTGCGTAAAAATCAATAGATATCATTTGTTTTCTCAATATGTAACTCATTAGTTTTACAATGTAGTCTTACGTACAGCAATATTATTAATGGACCTGTTAATACAATATAAATATACATATAGGCCTAATTCAAGGTTCTTATTTTGAAGACAATAATACAATATATTACTGTACATAAGCATGCATTGTAAAACTAATGAGTTGCATATTGAAAAAACAAATGACATATCTTATTTTTTACGTACAGTGAGCGCCACAATTAAGTATAGAGAAATAATTTTTAATGACCGAAAACGTAAATCGTAAAATTTGGTACAGATAATTTTATTTTACCTTTTCAAATTTAAAATTATTTCACCATATACCATAAACTATCCCATATACTTAAGGCTATAGCTATCAGATGGGGACTTAATTGTGGCACTCATTGTGCAATTGATAACTGGACAGTTCTGAGGAAGAGTGTGATGAGCCCGCAAAACGTTTAAATAATTTTGGTTTCATTTCGCTACTGGTTGTAGGCCTAATATTAACCTAACAGCCATTAAGATAATATATATGTAAATATTTTTGTTCATATATAGGCCTAGTAGGTCACATGAAGACCAAACACAACCTAGAAAATTACTTAAACTAAATAATTTTTAAGATGTTTTATTTTATTAATCTTAAATTCATAAATAGAAAAAAATGAGAAGAAATTTGTCCATCTTCCTCTCCAATAATGATCCTGATTGAGAATTTATTTCTATTGATATCTCCTTTGTTTTGAACGTTGTACATGTTAGAAAAAAGTTTCATTTGAAAAATGTGCTGTAATAAATTATTCCTTTTTTTTTTTTGCTAAGCCAGAAAAATAATTATCATCAAGAGTAAAGTTTCTGAGAGGAGAGATTTACTCGAGCCGTGATGTCCAGATGTACTGTATATCCCACTTTTGATTAATAGCCTAATGAAGGCCAGCCCAAGGTTTATTGTACATTTGTGGGTTGCCTTCCGTTTTATGTGCCAGCCCAGCATCTTATTCGCCCTTGGGCATTGTAAATTGGAAATGGAACTGTGCTTTTTCAGCCCTTATTCAAACAGCCAGCTATAACTAAGATAGAGTAGCTACGCACTAGTAAAGAGCCTTGCCCCCCCCCCCCCCCCCCTCCTGCTTACTTCATTCCTGCATTTCAAACAGATGACAGATTTTTTGAATGATTGAATCTCTGCGAATACATATGAAAATAGAATCAATATTGGTTTTTCGTATCAATCAACTAAATTGAAGAGTTATAAAAAAGTAAATAGCATTGGAAAATTACGTTTTTTTTTTCAAATGCATGTATTGAAATGAAGATGTTGCAAATTTTAAACTAAAAATGTCAAATTCCCTCTTCTAAATGGAAATATTTTTTTTTTTATTAAACTAATGGGTTTTTGAGTTAAAACGGAAAATGACGGAATTAGATTGGATTATAAAATCTTATTTTCAGTTTGCAGCTTCCTCTCGTCCAGCCTAAGGTATTTGTAGGTGTAATCATTTAATAATCTTAATTTTATCTTTATTAGGTCAAGTGTATTGCAATAATTTCACTTTCAAAATTTACATTCCATCTAAAATCATAATTTTGAAGTTATGTTCAACTATTATAAACATTGAAGATAAAATGTAAATTTTGAAAGTGATATTGTAATACACTAGACCTAGTAAAGATAAAATTAAAATTATTAAATGATTTTAATTTAAAATTAAACCTACAAATACCTTATTGCAATAATTTCAAATAATGCCAAATAATTTTAATGTGGAAAGCAACCGCTGGTGTATTTTCTGCATAACCTTTATATTTCTGATCGTGGGCGCTATCACCGAAATAAATTTGTTAAATGCTGAACCCCGATCTGAACCGTAATTGATTTTTGTAAAAATAAATAGAGATTTTATTTCTGGGAGTTTTATTGTATTAAATCCATTTTTCCTTCTCCAATTTTACATCCCAGACACATCTTCAACTATCAAATTTTGAACCTCTAGTATTATAAAAACTACTATTTTTAATAGTCTTTCTTCTAAGCCCCCCATCTTCCACATTTTCCCCATCATTTTCTCCCTCTTTCTTTTTTCCCACCCCCTTCCCCCCCCCCCACCAACCCATATTTATAAACCAAGATAGATTAAAATTCAATTTTGAAATTTAAAATAGTTATATTTACTAGGGGGCTAGTGGTAGAGTCAGTGCGTCATCAAGGGGAGGGCCGAGGGGGCGCCGTCAACGTTTATATTTTTACAAAAAAATTGTATTATTCATTGTAGTGAAGACAAAAATAACAAACTTATCGAAAAATAATATTAAATATTTTTTTATTATTAGAAGGAATATTTAAATTAAATATTTAATTCATTTAGTCGTCTGGTCTGGGGGGGGGGGGGGGCGTTGACATTAGTCCAGGGGCTCCAGATTTGGGGCGGCATTTTGGCTGTAAGCAGATTTAATAATGAATAAATATTTAATAAAATATAATTTTTTTGTGGGGGGGGGGGGGGGCGAAAATTATAATTTTGGCCCGGGCGCAAGTTTTCCTAGGTGCGGCCCTGGGTAGAGTTGGTGAGAGATCGGATTATATCAGGGGTGGGGGTGGGGGGAGTGGGTGAGAGGTAACCCCTAAGATTAACTGATTTTAAATTAGGTACTGTATTTTTAAAAACTTGTTCCTTTTCTTTCAATGTGAAAAAGTTCTTTTATTAATTGAGTGATTCATTTGTTATTAAATTTCTTATAATTAGAAAAGATTTATGTTTTAATAATTTTTTTTCAAATATATCAAAATATAAATATGAAAAAAGATATTAGTAGTTTACAATATACCTTTAATGTTTGATTATAAATTTACCAGCTCAGAATTGTAATCCGATCAAAATATAGCCAGAATATAATAAGCTTATTTTAATGGAAATTTAATTTGGAAAATTCAATTAAATAATACTTAATATAATAGAAATATAGAATAGGATTATTATAGAGTGAAAATAAATATTAGATGAAGTAGCAATTTATGAATATGTTGGGGGTAAAGCCCTTTTTCATTTCATAAAATTTCATCCTCGAATAAACTTTTGATAAAAAAAATACTTTTCATTAACATTCTGAAAAAAATTAAAAAAAAAAAGAAATTTTTTTTTAAATAATCTTCATTTTCACTCAAATAAAAAATATTTATTATTATAAACTATAAATAAATTTTTTAATATAATATTTTAAGTTCCCAAGTTTTTCAAAAAAAATATTTTTTTATAAACTTGTAAAAGATAGGGAACATTTCTATAAAAAAAAAAATTGTGTACCAAGCAAGAATGTAAAAAAAGTGCATTGATTGTGCAGATATAAAAAAATGACTCGTGACACACTCTAAATTTTCAAACAGGTGCAAAGGATGCAAAAAGTAAGGAAGGAAGAAGAAAAGATGTTGATGATGATGGATGTAATGAGAGATAAATAAACCTTTCTTCTAGACCAGTCATTTATTATTTTATGAGTTTTCTTAAAAAAAAAAAGCAAGAAAAGAAAATCACGCTCTAATCTTTATTTCATATTAGAAGTTTTTGTTCAGTTAATAATCCTTCAGTAATTATCATCGACTAAGGTAGAAAAAAAAAAGAAATGAACGAAAGATGATTTTAAACTGTTTCAAAGAAGTCAAAGTTTGAAGTGGAAAGATGAGGAAATAAAAAAAAGATTCGTTCATTCATCGTTAAAACCTGTCAGGCTTGGTACTTACTTCCTTAGTAAATGTAATTAAATAAATACAATGAGACAGGCAAACAAGCGTTGCGTCTTATAAAAGTCTGTCAGTATTTTTTTTATAAATATTTTAGGATAAAAGGATTCGAGTTGATGGTTTTTGAAGTTGTACTCTAGTTTTTATAGGTGCATCCAATAATTAGTAAAATTATTTTGTTCTCAGACCTAATGGTGGTCACTTTGCAAATCAGTCGTCAAACAAATAAAAATTTCTGACATTATTTGGACCGTTTATTTTGAAAGTGGTGTAAGTCCATTTTCAGAAAAAATGAGATATCCACATAATTTGTGCTTAATTTAATGTAATTTTTTTATATATAAATAGTTAGTGGGAAATTTCTTTAAAAATTCCCATGATTTGTACAGTTGGAATTTGGTCGTTAAAAGAAATTGAGCAATCATTGATTATGAAAGTGGTGTAAGTCCAATTTGATGTAGGTGTCTTAGCAGATGTTTGTCTGTCACTAGCCACAGGATTATTAATAGTAATAAATTAATGTAGAAAACATCCCCTTTCCCCCCCCCCCCCCCCCCCTTTATCCCCCTCCCCCCCAAAATTTCCACCCCCCCCAACAAAAAAACCCCCTTAGGGGGCTCGTTTTGAATTTTTCAAAATTTAATATGCATTTGTACAAATTGTATTTAAATTTTTTTTAAATAATTTAAATAAAATACTGATTATTTTTCTATTAAGACTTAAAATTTCAAATTTGATTAAAATTAGCCTAGTATGAGCCAAGTTTTTTAAATTTTCAAAATCGGTGGGGCCGGGATCATATTGAGTCTTTTCTATAATACTAAGACCTCAAATTTCAAATTTCACCATATTTACTGGAGCCAAATTATTCAAAAAAGAAAATATTATTCAAAATAGTTGTATTTGATTTGAAAATGCTATGAAAAATATTAAAATTTCCTGCTCAAAAGATAAAGTTGATGATTTTACTGACAAGTGAGTTCTAGTTTTCTAAATTTAATCAATTTTTTTTTTTAAATAAATTAACTCACTTTCCCTTACGCCCTATACCCTTAATTGTGCGCCAGTCGATGAGTCCTCTTATTAAGTTAACCTACGAGTTAAATTTTCATTCGTATCCGGGACAGGATACAAAATTTGCTCTGTCAATCTTAAATAAATCTGCTTTGAAAAATAAAATTCTAAGTAATTGGAAAGATTCGATTCGACCAAGTGAAAAATGAGACATCGAATGACGACATCCTGAAAGAGGGAAAAAAAGAGAAATCACCCCTCCCCCTCCCCTTCCTTCCCCACTTTTTTAAGGACATCTCCAATTTCTCCTTTGAAAGGAGTTTTGTTCTTCTTGGTCTGTCATTGATTCCCTCCTTCCCTTTGACAAAATGATCTAGTCTAGGTTAATTCCAAATACGATTGAACCCCCTCCCCTTCCTTCTGCGTATAAATCTGTCCTAAATTATTTTCCGTAAATTTGTTTTCTCTTTTCACTGATCAAAATAAAAGCTTCGTCCTATAAAAAAAGAGAATATATATAAAAAGTAATTTAGGGCTTTATTTATCCTTTAATTATTATCTGAAGGTCATCTATTAATTTCTCTTGGGGTTCTTCAATCTTGGAGAAATTCCAAAGGGAATTGCTTCGTATTAGTAGCCTAAAAAAAGGTAATTTTTTTGTTATTCTTTAATTAAACAATTAATTGAATTTTTTTGATCTTCAATAATAAATTTGTTTGGGAACAAACAACAACAACAATAATAATCATTGTACTTAGTGTGATGTGGAGGAAAGCAGCCTCTATTTAATAAAACAGACTCCTTTAAACAAAACGTTTCGGCTAAATTTATTGCGCCATCTTCAGTTGTTATAGAGTTTTAAAGGACAGGGGTGGCTAACCTGCGGCTCACGAGCCACATGCGGCTCTTTGAAGGATTATTTGTGGCTCTCGATAAATATTACTTAGAAGCGCTGTCACCAATTATTCAAAAGAAGTAAAATAAATGTGTTTAATTTTTAATATTTAAATTCACTACCCATCTTCTTCTTTTTCTTCTTTCCTGGCCTTATTCCTTCATTGCGGGGTCGGCGGAATGGGGTTTTTGCGACCGTAAGGAATAGAACATAACAGGCCGGCCCGTCGCACGGTCTGACGCCTGTTGAAAATATAGAAGGAAGGGACAGACATGTAAAGAACAGAAGAACTGCCAGTCCCAGCTCGGGTAGCTCGTGGTCGCCATCCACGTACCCACAAGATGTGGACCCCTGAGCATATTTAAATTCAATACCCATATTTTGTACTTTTATTCTATATGTTTTCAATAAATATAATTTCTGTAAAAAAAAATTTTTTTACTACCTTTTTGCATATCTTTTAAATGCGGCTCTCTAAAAATTTTAAATTCTGAAAAATGGTTCGGACTATCAAGGAGCTTGGCCATCCCTGTTATAGGACATAACAACTGAAAATGGCGCAATAAATTTAGCCGAAACGTTTTGTTTAAAGGAGTCTGTTTTATTAAATAGAGACTACCTCTCTGGCTGCTGTCCTCCACATCACACTAATTAATATTCACAGCCTCATCCCATCAATTTTTTTTAAACATTTTTTCACACTTTTTTCTCACTCACGTGAGTTCACACTCACACACACATTCACACAGTCTTTTCGGCTAATTTATAGTAACCTCCTCTCACCTGGGAGCAAGTTAACAAAATCGTTATTTATAATTTGGTAGTTACAGTATTTTCTAAAACAAAATAATGATAATATTTAGCAGCAAAATAATCAAATTGCCTCGTAATTTTTCATCCCTTCATTTCATAAATTAATGGCTCAAGTTAATTAATGCAGCACCTTTTATTAAGAAAAAATACCATCTTATTAAGTTAAAATATAATACTGAAATTCTTTTTGTGAAATGAAAACATTAAATTTCTAATAAGATACCCTCTTTAATTTATGACTCTCTTAAGTCGTTTTTTTTTCTCCCCCTCTATAAAAAATAATACCGCTTTATGATGGTCACCATTCATTCTTTGCTACCTGGTTTATTATAAGACGTTATTTATTATTTAATAAATCTTATTTTATTAATTCTCTTAAATTTATATTGTTTATAGGGTTGCGTATACACAATTTGGAGTAATTTTTTAAAATTTTATTTCATTTTAACATATTATATTTTAAGTAGAGGGGATGATGGAAATGAATTAGAGGAGTTGCTCTACTGCTCTTACTAACCTAATCATATCTTGGAATTTAACTAAGTTAGCGAAACTTTGGGGTCGACCAGAGAGACATCGGGAAATTCTCAAACGCAATTTTGCCTACTTCTTAGACCGAGTTCTCTATTTCAAGGACAACCTTTTAATAATCGTATATAATATTAATTATAAGCTATATTTTGATACGGCAACAAGCATTTATTTGGAATTTTTTTTTCAAGCAACGCTCAAATAGACTCTAAATAAGCAAGTCAATATTCCTGAATGCAAAAACATTGATATTCTATAGTTCCTTAGCTTTCAAATTAGGTATGTCCAAAGTTAAAAAAAAAACTGTAAAAAATTCGATTTTTCTAAACTTTTGCCCCACTAAATCACCTCTTGAAACTTTATATTTCTATGTAATTCATCTATCTGCATATTTTTAAGGGCTAAGGCCTTAAAAAAATCTAGATAATTCAAAATTAGAACCGCTTTAGACACATTTTTTATTAAAATTTAATTTTCTCTATAGCTCTAAATCTTGACGAGATGGGGCAAAACTGAGAGCATTTTTAGAATCAGCGCTAAACCCAAACACCCTGGATATACCCAAATACAAAATCACTGTTCCCCTTCCCCTGTGTATTCAATCTTTTATCAAGATTCCTCAAAAATCTACTTTCTTCAAATAAAATAAGCTCGCAAAAGTTATAAACAATATCTCAAACGAAATTTTGTAGAATCTTAAATGATTTAAGCTTTAATGATTGTTATCATTAGTAATTAAAGACTTTGGCATTGATCGTGGTTTGTTTTAGTAAAGGTTAAATAATAATACAAATTAACTACAAAAATTACAACCTCCACTATTTCTACAGCCATTATCAGATGATATATTCACTGAGTTTCTGTTTGCTTTTTAAAGTTAATACATCACCTAATAACTTATTAATGGCTGAAATATTGTACTTTTTGTACTTAATTTGTATTATTAATTATTAACTAAAATAAACTTCAATTTATGCCAAAAATCTCTTTTATTTGTATTAGCTTTGAACTATTTCGGTAGATTAATAGTTAAGATATTTCGGAGTTTTTGAAATGAAGTATTAAAGTCTCGCTTATTGTCTTAATTTTGGACTTTTTAGACATAAATTGTGGGTTCTTTTAGTTATAAATTAATAATACCTACAAATTGACTACAAAAATTACAACCTGCAAGTAGATGGGAATTGTTAATAAAAATAAAATTTTTTAATTTAAAGAAAAATCTAAGGAACGTATTGTTTTATAATTATTTATGTTTTTATCAGAACAAAAAAGGGAAACGGATAAAAAAAAGAAGAAAAAAAGTAAATTTCTGAACAGCCATTTGTCTTTTCTTTTCACTTGATATTGGTAGGAGATCGAGCAAAGTTTGAAACGAATTGTGCGTAAATGTTTATCTTGTTCAAGTTTGTTTTTACTCTCTCAGGGAAGATACGACCCTTTTGTGGTTCTCTCAAGGGTCGCTAAATTTTTTTTTGTCTTGGCTCGATTTAAGTTGGCTCTCAACTTAGAGAGAAAGAGAAAAAAAATAATTAACTATTTTCTATTAGTCTACATTGTTAACATTTCTTCTTTAGTCAATGAGTTTGCATGTTCTGGCACAAAAGACAGAGAAGGGGAAGAAACAAGCAAAAAATTAATTTAAGTTCAGGGGATTTGATTTAAGAAAAAATAATGAAATTGTTTTTCTCTTATATAAATGGGGGTTCTTGGAGAAATATTTTACTTTTTCCCCATTCACACACACATACACACAAGACTAAACGATTCTCGACGAAATGATAGAAGACTTCTATCGGCCCGAATTATTTAATTTTCCTCTGTCGATGTTTCGGGGACTAAACGTCACCCATCTTCAGGACAAAAGTGTTAAAAAATTATTTTCTCTGCCTCCTTCAGTTGTTATGTAAATTAGACTGTTAGTATACCTAATACTATACAGATTCCTCTGCTTGTATATTTCCTGAGCCAACATCAGAGGTATAATTACATAATTCGGGCCGATAGAAGTCTTCTTTCATTTCGTCTTTAATCTGTATTACGGCCTTCCTCCACATTGTCTTTAAACGATTCTCGTTATTTGTTAATGTATCTATTGACTGTGAACAAAATATCTCAAGAATGAAAAGAGCTAGGAGGTTGAAATTATATATTTAAGTAAGGTATCCCCCCTGGAAGTGACACGGAGCTTTTGAACAAAATCGGCCAAAACTTTACTGATGTAATTTTTCAGTTTTTTTCGATTTTCTCAAAATTCGCTCCAACGATTTTGTTTAAAATTCAAAAATCAATTATTTTTTAGATGCTCTTTAAAATGTCTTTCTTTCTATATTCCTCCTTCTAGTCTATTCAAAGGAGGAGTTAAGCATCTCCTTGCTTCTTCTCTTTCGTTTCTCATCCTTTACCATTCTGGTTGTCTACCTCCTAGGCGTTTTCTCGATTAAATAAAAGATGCCTTTCTAATTACCCGATGCAATTTGCTGGGTGATAAACGATGGCCGGATGTTAAGCTTTTAAAATTCATATTTATGATGATTAATAATACTAGAATATGGTGAAAAATCTAAAAATAAAATAAAAATCTTTTTTTTTTTCTTTTTATTGATGAAAAAAATAAGATAAAATGATTTGATTCAGAATTCATGAATTTTAAACAGTGGATAAGTTAATATGAATAGCTTTTTTTATACGTTGGCCCTCAGTTTATATAAAGTACATAAGCTAGGCCTACTCAATTCCCTTTTAAGTGTACCAAAGCAAATTGCATCGATGACGGCCGAATTGTTTCCGAGTTCAAAATATTCCCTTGAATACATTTTTTAAATAAATTAATGAAAAAACTTTCTATTATTTTATATGAGTGGTTATGGTAAAAGTCTTTGAATTCAACTTGCTTTTTAAAATATTTCCATTCCTAATTATTACTCTGGCAAATCAATGACCCTTTCTATCCCTAAAGCCTTTAAGCTATTTTTGGCACTGCTTTGTGCAGTTCAGATTTAAAAATAGCATCTATTTGTAGGGGAGGATCATTGATTTAAAAAAAAAAAGGTGATGTTAACCAACATTTTACTTAAAATATCTTCATTTTTTTTTCTAAAGAGATTAAATTAAATTTAAATAAACTTCAATGATTAAAAAAGATAACTGAGAGAGTGTATTTATTTATAACCAGGAGCAAGCTGGTTCGCCCTTAGGTCATCAGGCATCCCCTTTCTGGGCTACTCTCTTAAAGGGGGTGTACGATAAACTAAAAGGTGAAAAAGAATAATTTTTGATGTCTACAATATTCAGTTTGAACAGAACGTTATTACTTATTTTGTTCAAACAAAACAGATACAGAATCAGTGTGTTTAACAGATGTAAATATTGAATTTTGAGTATTCTTAGAGAATGCGTAGCCTTAATGGGGTTCAGGAGCGGCGTACTTAAAAAAAAAAACTAGACTTTTATAAGGAATTTTTCAATGCGGTTTTTTTTTAAATGAATTAAATTCATATGAGATTATTGGGACATCGAGCTATAATTTTTTTAATGACTTATTAAAAAATTAACGTAATTAATTTTTTTGTTATCAAGCAAATACAAAAAAAACAGGATGTCCCAATAATCTTTAATTTTTTTTAAATTTAAAAATGAATTTATTGTTATTATTAATCATATATTAATTAAGAACATTTTAAAATAAGCTTAGATGATTTATTTAAAAACCAACTGTCAAATTAGTTCAGCATTCTTGCAATAGATGGCAGGCTAGTCTAACAGACGATATAGTATTAGCCTATCTTTATATATTTTTATGCTTTTATAAAAGATACATAATATATAATAACATTTATAAAGTATTTATTGTTAAAAGATCAATGAAAATCAACCAAATGCATTAAATATTATTAGCTACCATTCTGACATCTCTTGGCAAATTTTTGAGTTACTTGATTTTTGGGCCATACTTTTTATGACACACTACGCCATCTTATCGGGAAAAACATGCGTAACCATTTCGGTCCCGTTCCCCCTTAAAAGAATGATTAGTTCATTTTTTCGCATTATTCATCTACTAAAGTGTCTATTGATTTGTACACATTTACACAAATAAAATAATTACTCTAAATGTTGACAAAGGGGCCTTTCAAATTGAGAATGGAGGCGAGTAGAGATATGTGATTTTAAAATCGCTGAGTGATTAAATAAAACAGGAAAATGAACAAAAAATAATAAGCAATGAAGTTGAAGAACTCTCTCGTTCTTTTTTATTCCCAATCACTGGATTCTGTCCAATGACTGGAGACCAACGTCTTAATTAGTATCACTAAGATGTAAACGATATGATCCTGATGCTGAGTAAATGGTGGATTTTAATAAATATTTATCGCCCCATATGATTCACTCCTCCTTTAATACCTCTTCATATAGGAAATTTGTCAAGTTCATTCTTATTCAATTGGGTGTTACTTCTTCAAAACAAACTTTTTTTGTTAAATTTTCTAAAAATTATTTATTTTTAAAATAGGAAAAATTTTATAAACATAATTGTTGGTAAAAGTAGTGCAGCTACGGGTTTTTTTTTATTATTAATCTCAACCTAACGCTGACGTTTCGATTCCGGTAGAGAACATTTTCAGAGTGCATTCATAGAGGCTAGTCATAATGTGTGTGGGATTTTCTTGGCCATGACGATATATGGTAAATATAAAATGGAATTTAAACTATATATACCGCGTTTACTGCTTAAACCAAAAGCCAAAATAAATAAAAAAACTTGAAACCTAATGAATTTCTAGTCTAGGAAAAGTTTATTTTATCAAGCACAAAATTAAGATATTTAAAATAAGATCCCCCCCCCCCCCCGAGGCTAAGAAGCTAGAGATGTTGACAAATGCCAATATTGATAATCTTCAAGTCCAGGGGTGCGGGATCCCAGACAGTCTGGTGAATATTTATTTAAATCATTTGGAACCAAATGATATAAATAAATGTGCCTAGACGCCTAGATATAAATAATGTGAATATCTTTAAAAGTCTGAGATGTCGAAAAGACTTTAAAAAAATGATAAATATTAATTTATTTTATCTAAGGAGAGGTCAACATTAAAAAGTTGAAAAATCAATTAGTATGCTGGCCAATTGGGTTGACTAACTCCTAATAAAATTAATCCAACTGATGGTCAAGCTCTATTGAAAAAACCCGAAGAGAATATATATTTAAAGTTTGTGATTATCATATGCATATGGAGGGGGAACCAGTGTGAATATTATTTATTAATTAATTGATCTGGATGATATTACTATTTGTATTATTTTTTTTAGCGAAATTCCCTAAATATTATTTGGTCACATGAAATGAGTCATTATTATCTTTCTCAACATTTCGGCCCTAAATGCCACCCATCTTCAGGAGATAAACCGTTGGAAATAATATCTCGCTCCCATATAGCTAAGAGCCTCTCAGAGTTAATTAACTAATTAACTCTAAGTGGCTCTCAGACTATACAGGAGCTGATCTTACGTATCCTCTCCTGCTTATACAACAATATATTGTTGATAAAATGACGATTGTTGAAATTATTTCTTTCTTTCTATGTCTAAGCTTTTTTCTTGAGAAATTAATTTTGTGCTTAATTAATAAATATGATGTATGTGAATAAATGATAGAGAAAGGAGAAAAAGACGGAAGGTAGAGAATAGAAAGAAAGAGAAAGTGCTAAGGCTGTAGTATGTTCGCCGGCTCTTGACGTGAGGGTGGTTTGTAGTGGTTGCAGGTAGTTGCAGCTGGCAGGTTGCAGTTGCAGTCAATTGCAGGTGATGAGAAAGTAAGAGAGAGTAAGAGAGAGAGAGAGGGGTGTCGAACTGATACGTACTGGCGGGCAGATAGTGCCGCAGTTGGTGTGTCTCGAGAGCGAATTTCGGACAATGCTGACCTTAGTCACTTGATGTAGACGACACCAGGCTACCGCTGCTAGGCACGCGTAGATGAGGAGTGTAAGCACCAGGCACTTCCAGTTGGCTCCGCGCCGCACCGCGCCGAGCCACGTGGCTCGCGCCTCCGCCGCCGCCACGTGGCACCCGACCGTCGTGCCGCCCACCGCCGCACCCGGACGCTACAACAAAAAATACAAAATATGTAGAGTACTTCAATTTTATGAATAAAGTAAAAAAAAAAACTCTGGTGTGGACTGGTCGTATATACTGTATATTCAGTTTCCTGCATTAGAAAGAATTGTAAAAGTTGAACAGAAAGATTTATATTTATATTTTGTTGGCAATTATTTCTTCTATCATTACTATATATAAAGCGTTAGCGGCAAGCTTTCGTCTGTGCCGATCAGGACGCTGATTGGGTAGAGTTACAAGAAATGGAGCGGGAGCGGGAAATTTAAAATTTAAGTCCGAGAGGGAAATTTGAAAATTTCTAAACAGTCAGCAAGAATAAAGGCCGAAGGCGAGCAAGGTGGTCCAGGGGGCTTAGCCCTTGGCCAGTAGTAAAGCGCACAGAAGAAGATTGAAATGTGCTTCACTCAATCTCAAGGATAAAATGAGAATATACATTTTAAAGAGCATCTAAAAAATGATTGATTTATGAATTTTAATCAAAATTATTGAAGTGAATTTTGAGAAAATCGAAAAAAAAAAAAAAAAAAAAACTGAAAAAGTACATCAGTAAAGTATTAGTACTCACGATCGATTTTGTTGAAAAGCTTCAGGAGAGTGCCTAACTTAAATATAAAATTTCAGCTTCTTGGCTCATTTCCTTCATATTTTCAATTGAACACCGACAGGTGGACCATTTTGCGGGACCCACTTTTACTTTCTCTTACCTATATATGTATATATAGAGAGAGAGAAAGTACTGGATTCATGTCAAAAATTCGATGTCGAGATTTTGATGGGTATATGCGTTTTGGGGTGCCCTAAATCCAAAAAAGTGGTTTTCGCCGCATGGTCTGCGTGTATGTGTTCAAATTTAAGCATGAAGGAATTGAGCTAATAGGTTGAAATTTTATATTTAAATTAGACACCCTCCTGGAGCGTCAAAATAAGCTTTTAAACAAAATCGGCCAAAAAGTACTAGTACTTTATTGATGCAAAAAATCTTGTGTGACAAGTACAGAACACAACTTTCTATTACTGAAGGTAACAAACAGAAAGTGGAGTGCTGTGCGATTAGTCACACCAGAGTTTTTTGCCTCAGGGGGCCCCAAAACATGTATTCCGTCAAAATCTCGACATCGTATTTTTGACATGAATTCAATACTTTCTCTTTCATGTAAGTGTAATAAATAGAATAGATAAAAAACTAACTTTCCCTTTCTATAGTTAAGCCCAAGAGAAAGTAAAAAACAAAATAAACTATAGATTTCGAGGCGGTCGATACCCTTGTTCAATATTAATATAGAATAATCAGATCCCATATTAGTGTGAAATATTTGATTAATTCAAATGTTTCATACTCATGGTGGAATTTATTTTCAAATATTCAAACTAACTTACGTCCTGGTGATGACTTATAAATTAATATCGATCGTTTTGAAATAAGCATTTTATTTATTTAACCTCAAGTCATTTACATTCATTTATTTGCCTAGTAATTAAATTTCAAATAATTAAAGACATAAGAAGGTTATATCATCACACTTATATTTTTATATTTAAGGTCTTTTTCGACATCAAAGACGTCTCCGTCGCTATTTATTACTACAATGAACTTCAGTTGAAATGAATTATTGTTACGCGAACCCAGGCTTCTATCAAAAGTAGGGACACGAGAAAAGTATCGATACTTTTGATCCGATACTAGTACTTTTTTACTCGATACTTTACTAATATGAGTACTTGATTGCCGGTATCGAATGAAAAGTACTCATTCAAATATAATTTTTTTTTTTAAGTCTTTTCGGCATCTTAGGCCATATAGAAGTTACACAAATATTTTAATTACAATTCTGCAAAGAATATCGCATGTTCTTTTATATATTCTAGTTATATAAAATCTAGTGTGACTGGTCGCACTGCAAACAACTTTCTCTCACCTTCGGCAATTGAACGTTGTGGTCTGTGCTGTTCACACGAGATTTTTTGTGTCAACCATGGCATCTACTTTTCCTAAGAAGTATAATAGTGGGCTTCAAACAATTTTGTTTACAAAATATTTTAAAGAGCATCTAAAATATAATTGATTTTTAAACAAAATCGTTAAAGCCAATTGTGAGAAAAATAGAAAAAATTGAAAAAATACATCAGTAAAGTACTATTTGGTCGATTGGAATGAAATTCCTGCCCATGCTTGGGACATGAATACTTAGCTAAAGTATAAAATTTGGTATCGAGAGTTCTTTCCTTATTGAGTTATTTAATTTAATCCACATTTTTTCATATTTCAGTTGAAATTCATTCAAATGATTGTGAAAATGACGTCAAATTCAAGCTAAAAGGGAATCGCCTCCTTTTAATGGCAATTTCAAGAAAAGCAATAAAACGGGCATTTAAAAGCAATAAAATCTCTTTCAGAGAAATTTACATAAACATTATGTTTTGATATTTTAACTGGAATCGATCTTCTTGAAATTTAAAATTTTTTCGCAATAAATTAAATTAATTTCAAGTGAAATATCAAAGAATGTGGGTTAATGGGAATTACTCAAAAACGAAAAACCTCTCGGTATTCAAATTGTATACTTAAGCTAAGTACCTATGTCGCAAGTATTTCAAGAAATTTCAATCACATCAGCCAAAGGCTACTAGTACTTTACTAATGTATTTTTCAGTTTTTCAGTTTTTTCGATTTCTCAAAATTCGCTCTAACGATTTTAATTAAAATTCAAAAATCAATTATTTTTTAGATACTCTTTAAAAAGTATATCAATAAAACTTTACGTGAAAATAGTTTACAGTACACTTTACGCTGCGATTCAACCCAGGAGGGGGGGGGGGGGTTGATCTTCCAGGAAGCCCTGGCGATCATTACTCTGAGGAAAGGGGCATACGAATATCCCACTGATCTTCTGGTTCCAAAAGAAAAAAATACTAGATACTTGCTGGTATCGATACGATGCCAAGTACAAGTATCGATTCTTTAATTTCGATACCACATCCCTATCACAAGACAAGAGTAATAATACAGTGGATTTCTCACTTACTATTTTAAAGTGGAACTTTTAATGATACATGGAACTTTTATTTGATGGCCTCAAATTTTTTCGCTTTTCTATCAGCATGTCGCGTTACACGTCAAAAGCCGTGAGGCTACAAGCCATGACGTCACAAGCCGTGACGACAAAAATAGGAAAGTTTAAATTTAATATATTTGACGAATTATAAAAAAAATAATTGTGAGATTTAATTATTCAATTTTTAAATTGATAAAATATAATTTTTAAAATAATTTAAAATGATTCAAATCTTCAATTGCTAAATAAATATTGTTCTCAGTTTTTAACATGCGTCTATTGATTCCTATTTTCCAATTATTAAGTAAAGATTAAAAACGCGATTTTAATACCCTTAAATGAATAATTTTCTGAACATTTTCAGTTAAACGCCTACGATCCGAAAAAAAGTTTCCCTTGCATCGTGGTTTCATAAAACCACACAATGATTTTTTTTATTTTTTAGTCTTTACGGCATTTTTGGCCATAAGCTTAAACTTATTATTGCTCGCCGGCCTGGTGTAGTTGGTATAAGTCAATCGGTTAGTACTTAGGTGGCATATAGCTCTGATTAAGTAGAGCGAGAAAAGTTTAAGGCTCTTTTGTGATTATTGTTTGTTTTTACTTTCTCTTATAATACTTGTATTAAAAACGTATCTAGATCATCTTATCCCCAATTTTTTGAGAATACCTAAATCCTATTCTACTCAATCGATTGCTATGAACTTTGGTCAAGGGCTGGACACAAACGTCTTAATTATTGTCGTTTAGTTTACCGCTTATTTTTACCTCTCCATTACGTCGATTTAGAGAGATATTTTGCAGCATTCTATTCTATTTTTCATTACCATTTCCTCAAACGTATATATTTCCATTTGGAATGCAAGATTATAAGAGAATTTCATCCTTTAAAATAATGAAAATTTAATAATTTAAAGCTGGCTTAGATATGAACAAGCAAATAAAAAATTAATTTTCTAAATCCGATTGAATTCAAAGGTGAAGGGTGAGGGCAATATATAAGTATCCGGGCTTATTTTCAAAAGTAATCCGATTTATTTAGCATTTTTAATATTTTAAACAATTAATTACCTGCTTATCAAATTCGGAGAAGAGGCTTTTTTCCAAAATTAGTTTTTGTTCTAATAGTATATCCACTGGATAAATTTGTATCAAATAAATCCTAGCATAATAATAGATTATCATATAGAGCGGAACAAATTTGGCATCTAAGGCCGATTATATCGATAAAAGACTCATCAACTCCGTCCTCAACAAACTCCCATATATTTAAAAAAGCATTTCTCCTAATAAATAACAAAAAAAATTATTTATGACAGAAATGAACCCCACTCATTTTTTAAATTTTATAAAGATTTTACAATTTTTATTAATCAAAACGAAAAATGCAACAATCTATAAAATTCCTCCATTTTTGCTTTTTTTAACACATAAATCAAGTAAAATATAAATATTTTATATGCAGGAGATTGCCAAGGTCCGATTCTTTTATCTTAGGTCTATTAAATAGAAAAAATCTGGTGTGACTAGCGCACAGCACACAAGTTTCCCTTACCTTCGGTAATCGAAAGTTGTGTACTGTGCTTGTCACACTAGATTTTTTTTGTGTCGACATATATTTAGTTCCCGACAGTAGGGTACAATCGATTTTCAAGATGTAAAATTTATAAGTGTGGCAAAATATTTATATTTTGTTACCATGGCAACCATTTCTCCTATCTTTTCTATGGAGTGCAAGAGTAAAGTAGTCTTCAGAAGATTTCAATGACAAAATGAGAATATACATTTTATAGAGAATCTAAAAAATAATTGATTTTTGAATTAAAAAATCTGGTGTGACTGGCGCACAGCACACAACTTTCTCTTACCTTCGGTAATCGAAAGTTGTGTTCTGTGCTTGTCACACCAGATTTTTTGTGTCGACATATATTTAGTTCCCGACATGACAGTACGGAACATATGAATTCAGATGTAAAATTTATAAGTAAGGGAAAATATTTATATTTTGTTACCATGGCAACCACTATCTTCCCTATGAAATACAAGAGTAAAGTGGTCTTCAGAAGATTTCAATTGACAAAATGAGAATATACATTTTAAAGAGAATCTAAAAAATAATTGATTTTTGAATTTAAAAAAAAATCGTTGAAGCAAATTTTGAGAAAATCGAAAAAAACTGAAAAAGTGCATCAGTAAAGTACTAGTACTCTTTGGTCGATTTTGTTCAAAAGCTCATTTCCGGTCCCATGGGGGTGTTTAACTTAAATATAAAATTTCAACCTCGTAGCTCAATTCCTTCGTTCTTGAGATCCATACTTCGCTCACACGCCCCACACAGACAGACCATGTCGCGAAAACCACTTTTTTGGATTCAGGGGACCTCAAAACGTGAAGATCCATCAAAATCTCGACATCGAATTTTTGACATGAATCCAATACTTTCTCTCTCTATACAGTATATTAACATATATAGAGGTAAGAGAAAGTAAAAAGGAAATAATTAAATATTATAATTAAAAAGCCAATAAAAATGAAAGTGACAGGGGACAACTAAAGTGAATATGGCCCCCATTTGGGGATTTGAGAATGAGTTTATTTTCTTAAAGTTGACGACTCAAATAATTTAAAATATTATTCAAATTTAAAGTCAGTGATAGACAGGTAGACTTATCTCTTAATGCCTTCATTCTTAATTATCATTTGATATGAAGATTAATTTGAGTCTTCCATAGAGTCACTTGATTAAATTTCCTTATCACTTCCTCAATTAGAGTCCTGATTTTTATACTCTGCCTTTGAGAGAATTTCAAGGCGGAAAGAAGACCAAACGATAAGAGAGTGTGCAATCAAGTGTATCCCAAAGAATTTTTCTACTAACAAACGAGTGAATATAAGATCTTTCATCTTTTAGCTTTCATCTATATCACAATATTAGAGTGTTAATCATTGAACCGATTTGAAAAATTCTTCCATTGGCTGTGTAGCTGAATGAGATCTCTCCGAGTAATAAAGGCTCTAAATTATTTTGATAACCCATTCAAGAAGGAAGAATAAATTTTTTCCTCTTCCTTGTAAATCATTTTACCTTTTTTAGGCAAAACATCATTTTTTCGTTCTACTGAAAATTTTTTACGCTTCCGTTTTAATCATTTTACTTTTTTTCCGACTCTTTTTTTTTCCTAAATATCTCGCGGCACTCCTTAGGCATTCTCGCGGCACCCTTGGGTGAAGCGGCACACTGGAGCCACTGCTTTACAATATAAAAATGTTATAATTATAATTAATAAATAAAAATATTTTCTGATGAGTAGGAGGATGGTGCTGGGGATTATATGTCAGATCAGTGGGTATTCAGGGGGCCCGGCCGGGCCCCCCCCCCCCAAAGCCTTCTCCAAAACAAAATACCTATTGTTTTCCCTAATGATATTTTTTTTTTAAATAAATATTTTATTAACTCTCATAAATTCTAAAATCTAACAAAAAACTTATAAATAATTGAAAAATCTCTAATATTTACGAATTTTGTATTAAAATTATTTTTTATTTCAAGAAAAATTTTTTTTTATTTGTTTTTTATTTATAATTATTATATTATCTAAAAAATTTCTCCACTTTAAGTTTCTTGGTGAAGGGGGGTTCATAAAACTTTTGGGCCCCCCCCCAAGCAGAAATCCTGGCTACGCTACTGTGTCAGATCATTCTATCAGGGGCGTATATAGAAATTTTTTTCGGGGGCGAACTCAAAATTTTTCTGCGGAAAATTTTTTTTTAAGAAACTAAATTTTTTTTCACACGAAATTTTTTGCGGACCATTTTTTCTATTGCGGAACCAAAGTTGTCCATCCTCCGGAAAAATTTGTTGCGCTGATGTCTGTATATCCCTATATATGTATGTATGTGTTTGGAAAATTTCGGGGGGCCCGGGCCCCTTCGGCCCCCCCATAAATACGCCCCTGCATTCTATTATATACTGTACTCAGGGATGGGGTTAATCAGTTACATGCATTTGAAATACAAGATACCAAATACAATATTAATTGGTATCTTGTAACTCGTTACAGAATTGGCAAAGTAATTGGTATCTTGTATTTCGTTACATTTTTTAGTAATTGGTATCTGAAATTCGAGATACCAAATAGTTTTTTTTTTTTTATTTGCCGCCGTATAAGAATCTTGCAGAGGGATCTGTTTTAATTTATTTAATATTACTGTATGTAATCGTCGTCGTGTGGTTCTCTGCTCCGGATCTTAGTAAAACCAGTAACGAGAAGTCAATCAATCGGCCAAATTTTCACTCTTCATTAAAAAACTTTTTTGCTTTCTTCTTTCAACCAGCTCTCAACGACTAAATCTTTGTTCTTCTGCCCCAGTTGAAAGATTGTTTTCATTTGCGGGTTTATTCATTCTCCATCAAGGTCCAGATTATCCGACAAAACTTTTGAAAACTTGGTTTTTGAAACCTTTTCATATTTTTATAAATAAATTTTTTTAGTGTCATGAATAATTTTATTGTTTTCGATTTTCCAAAGGTATTCTCCAATATAAGTTTAGCTGCCACTTTCCTAAACTAAATTTATTTAGGGTTCCAGATAGAGCCCTGCACGGGCCATTTTTTTTGGCCCGGCCGGTACGTGTCCGTATTTTTTTTGACTTCCCTCCCGTACCCGGCCCTTAATTTTTTACCATTCTTCAGGCCCGCCCGAATTTTTTCAAACCCGCCCATTCCCGCCCGAGAATGAACCCGAGAATTTAGTGAATGAATGAACGAATGTCTAGTAATTTTTAAATAAAATTTCATTTGCATGCCCGTCCGCCCGAACCCGTTTATTTAGACTTGCTACCCTCCCGTATCCGCCCGTAATTTTTTCGGCCTCCAAAGCCCGCGCCGGGCGGGTAGGGCCTACGGGCCAACCCGTACCCGTGCAGGGCTCTAGTTCCAGATTTACCCCTCCAAAAGTATTTTAAAATCAAGGAAAAATTTGTTTGTAATTGGTATTTTCAATGTATTTGAAATACGTAATTGGTATCTTGTATCTCGTTACACAAACCCGTGTATAATTGGTATCTTGTTTTCGTTACAAAAATCTGAAGTAATTGGTATTTTGTATCTCGTTACTCAAAATCGAGAACTTCCCATCCCGACTGTACTGTATTTGAAAACCTCCACGAAGTTATTAGTCGTAATTTCTCATTTTTCTAAAGTTCCAAAAAAGGATTTTTATTATTAATTGCAAATTATTGTAGGATTACACTGAAATTTAATGTAAAATCGAATAACTAATAATAATAATAATTATTATTAAGTTATAATAGGCAAAAAGAGTAACATTTTTGGAAAGATTTTGTATAACTAGCAGGCGCTCTTGATTTGTGGCGCCTCTCGTGTCGAGTAGATAAACTTCTTTTGTAGATCATTTGAAGTTTTTTTTATTATAGCTGATTGTATTGTCTGTAGTTAGAATTATAATTCAAAGAGAGTGCAGCTAAGCATAATTTCATTTATTTCCCCTCAGAGCTGACGTTTCGGTCCTGTTTAGGGCTATCTTCAGAGCACTAGGGGTGTCATTAACTCCCACATTCCACCTTTACATCATAATCATTCATAAACCGAACTCTGTGTGAACAGTCACATATAATTTGCGGACTTTGCCATTTTACATTTCACCTACTATATACACCACTACTTAAATAATAAATATGCATATAATTACTATATGTATAAAACCAACGAATGATGTAAAAGTGAAATGTGGAAGTTAATATTGATAATGACACCTCTAGTGCTCTGAAGATGACCATAAAGAGGATCGAAATGTCAGCTCTTAGGGGAAATAAATGAAATTATGCTTAGCTGCTCTCTGATATATAATTCTATCTACAACGTAGATAAACTCCTTTCCATGAGGGTAGCCAGAGGGAGGCAGGTGGGGGCCATTGCCCCCCCCCCCCCCCCCCGGCTTGTCCTAAAAATTAAAAACAAAACAAAAACAAATATAGACCTATATTTTTCCCATTGGGAATTTTTCTTTTAATGCCCCAATCCACTACATTAATTTAATTTTTTTTTATTTAAATAAATAATTAATAATCTATGTATATATTAATTGCAAACCCTCCCCCTCTTGCTCTAACGAGGGGTTGGACCCCCTAACAAGATGTCTGGCTACGCCCATGCTCCTTCCCTTTAAAAGCATATAATGGTGAATTTGGGCCTTAGACTGGATTCAAGGCCTGCGACGTGGGATAAGAATTTTAAGAGTTTCGATGAGCCACCTGAAACGTGTAAAGTTCCCCAGAAATGCAGCACTTATAAAATAAAGATAATAATTTTTATTAGCAGAGATGGACAGCGTTTTGGGCTACAAGTTTAGTGTCGTACCTTGCTAGCTCTGAGAAGTTGTGTCCAATTAGACCTCAGCCCCATCCTCTCTGTTTACTGGACCCAATTATAATAGGAACATGGAGGATAGAGGCCTCACGGCTGATTCGTGATCAATGGGCAAAATCAATCAATTTGCTAGAAGCATCAGCTTAGTTTAACCCCCTCCCCCGCCCCTCTCTCTTTCCTCTTTCCTCTTGCCACCCACAAACGTTGACCATTGTGTTCTTCCATTAGAGCCGATTTGATTGCATGCATTCTGTTGTTGAAGTCCTCTAATTGGAGATGAAATCGCTTGATATAAACAACGTCAAGAAAATTTACATAAAATTTCCCTCTCTCATCTCATTAATAAACATTTTCATAGAATAATTTAAAAGTTTGCTGCTGCCGACGCTAGCTAATTAAAAACTAAGTAATATTGTATTTATTATATAAACTTTTCAAATGTTTAATGGAATTTTACCAGGTATATTTAATAATTAATTATAGACTACAATAAATTTGGACTGGACAAAGGAAATGTTCATACATAAGAGTAAATTTTTTTATTTATTCAAATTATAACTAGCAGGGGCGTATATAAGCCGAGGGGGGCCCGAGCCCCCCCCCCCCCCCGAAATTTCCCAAACACATATACATATATAGGGATATAAAGATATCAGCGCAACAAATTTTTCCGCAGGATGGAAAACTTTGCTTCCGCAAAGGAAAAAATGTTCCGGAAAAAATTTCGTGTGGAAAAAAAATTAAGTTTCTTAAAAAAAAATTTTCCACAGAAAAATTTTTGAGTTCGGGCCCCCCCCCCCCGAAAAAAATTTCTATATACGCCCCTGATAACTAGCACCAGTTATTTAAACTAACAAGACTGCCATTTCTTCTGTTCTTCCCCACCAGTGATTTTGAATGTACAAATTAAAAGACTATTTACTCCAAAAAATTTTATGAAGTACATAATAACAATATAGCGGTGGCAAAAAAGGACGATGGCCTAATGCCAACAATCATTTTAAATAAATAAATAAATAATAACAATAAGCTTTTGTTTAAAGGCGTTTGTTTATTAAATATCTGGCTGTTATCCTCCAAATCACACTCATTGATATCTCATAGCCACATTCCATCAATTAATAAGCTATTTATTTGTAGATAAAAATCTGGTGTGACTGGTCGGTTGGTATCCAAATGGCTTAAATAAAATCATCGGACTGCCTGCGATCCGAACCCGTGACCATTGGTATACAAGGCAGGCGCGCTACATCAAGCCCGAGGGCACCTTAGTTAGTTAACATAAATATAAAATTTCACCTTTGTAGCTCATTTCACTCATTCTCTATTTTGATCAAAGGCAAACGAACAGACAGACTAATTTGCGGAACCCACTTTTTTGAACTTATGGAACCTCAAAACGTGTATTTTCATCAAAATCGAATTTTATACATGAATCCGAGTCGGATAAGAAATAGGTCGGTTACTCCTAAGATGAAATGCTTTTATTCGGGAAATGGAAACTTTTTGCTCTATTTTAAAGAGAAGAATTTCTTTATTACAGGTCTTATATTAATAAATAAATAAAGAAGTAAAATCAAAATGGCGACTCCTTCTAGTCTGTCCAAAAAAATTGCTGGTGTCTATAATAGTAAAGGTTCTTCTAAAAAAGGCTAAAAAACATAATTTTCTACAAAAAAAATTGCTACTCTTTATTTTAATGAGAAGACATAAAAGATTTAAAGAGCAAAATCACTCACCCTTTATTTTTAAAGAATGAGCTACATTCTTTTGAAAAAAAAAAATCGCTTTGATTCATTGCCTGATATATGAATATATTTAAATAAATAAAAATGATAAATATGAGTCGTCCACCAAATATTAATAACACATACTATATGAATGATACTCGATATAATTCAAAATCCTTTTATCTTCTCTTTATATGATTTATCATATGTGGGGTTGGATTCATTTTCAAATCTATTTTTTTTTCCTGAATGTTTTATTTAATCTAACACCTGACCAGGGAATTTAAAACATTTTCTTTTTAGCAAGGAGGGTGAATAATTATCCTTATAATTATGTTCAACAAAGTATATTTTCTATGTGATCAAAAATTCCTTTATTTGTCTATTATAAGTTTTTTTTTTTAAATTTGTTTAAAATCTTTTTCGACATCTGAGGCCATTTAGACCCTGTCCCTAGTTATTTCAATTGATTGTTATGCAATTCATGTGCTCTTAGAAAGAGTTTTAATAATATTTGTGAGTTACAATTGATATTAAGTCGGCATTGGCAACACACGTAACTGCAATCTTGACAAGCATGCACGTGCAATCTTTTTGTACAAGCAAATTGTAGGAGAATTTTGCGCAAGCATTGTAATTGTGCAAGCCGCTTGATGTTCGATTGAATTTTAATCAGCAAAATCTCCGCCATTTTATAGACGCCTTGACAATTGATTTAGTGTGCCTCTGTTTAAATCAAGTGAGTATTTCTCGTTATCTTCGAATAAATAACCGTCCGAGTTTGACATGAATTTTCGGCATAAACTGTTGCTTGCTTGCACAAGCATGCTTGAACCGAAGGGAATTTGTGCATGGTGGTACAAAAAGATTGCACATGCATGCTTGTCAAGTGTGTACTTGTGTAGCCGCCTTTAGGAATCATTAGATATTTTAGAGTTTATACCAAAAAATTTGAATTAAAAATATTAATTCTGGCAGCTTACTAATAATAATTTCAGCTGGACGGAAATAATTTTTGTTTTTAATATAATTTGATAAAAGCCATAATCTATATTGATCTTTTATTCCTTCTCCTTAATCCTCCGCTGCGGGATCGGCCCGAATTCTCCTTTGTTATCGGATTTTATTCTTATTTTGCTGATTATAGATGCCCTCTTCACTTTTCAAATGCCTATCATCTTTTTTGATCATTCGTGCCCAGAAAAGTTTTTCTTCCTATTGTATTTGAGTCCAAACTTCCCAGATGAAATTCTTTTAAAGAGAGAGAAAACTAGGTTAAGTCAAAAGAAAAATATGTTTTTTCTTTGTTAGCTCCTTATCTTAAGAAAAAAATAAATAAATAAATTTAAAAATTTATTGTCACCTCAAAGACTTTATTTTTATCTAACATCATAAAGGTAATACAAAAGAAATTTTTCATTTAACCTCTATCTAAATAAAAAAAAAGTGATTTTTACTTTCTCTTACCTCTATATATATGTTAATATATATAGAGAGAAAGTATTGGATTCATGTCAAAAATTCGATGTCGAGATTTTGATGGATCTTTACGTTTTGAGGTCCCCTGAATCCAAAAAAGTGGTTTTCACGACATGGTCTGTCTGTGAACAAAATATCTCAAGAACGGAAAGAGCTAGGGGGTTGAAATTATATATTTAAGTAGGGGAAATTATATATTTAAGTAAGGGACGTGACACGAAGCTTTTGAACAAAATCGGCCAAAGAGTACTAGTACTATACCGATGTAATTTTTCAGTATTTTTCGATTTTCTCAAAATTTGCTCCACCGATTTTAATTAAAATTCATAAATCAATTATTTTTTAGATGCTCTTTAAAATGTATATTCAGATATATAGGTTAGATCGTGCTTGGCATTGCTTTGGATGACTGCTGCTCTAATCCGTTACCAGGCCCAAAAAAAGTGATTTTATTCAGTGTCTGTTTCCACGACCAACACAAACTAAACTTTAACGAGAATTGATTTAGATTGAGATTAAGAGAGTGACAAAAAATGAAAAAACTTGTTGAGGTTAGGCCTATGGCTATTTAAAAAATTTACATATCCTACATCTGCCTCAAGATGAATGTGTTGCAAGAGGATAGGACAAGATTGAAAAGCAAGAGGAAACTTTGATGTTATCAGAAATGTCTTGGGGTGTTCTTGACACCTAGTTTTCTTTTTTTATTTTTTTAGCCTTAAGACAGATCTCTAATGGACATAGCCCAGCCTCGAGTTCAGGGCCGTAGCCAGGGGAAGTTAAAACTCCCTCATCTTCCCATCGAGATGGCGCAACATCTAAAATAAATAAAAAAAAATCATTGTGTGGTTTTATGAAACCACGATGCAAGTGAAACTTTTTTTTTCGGATCGTAGGCGTTTAACTGAAATTTTTCAGAAAATTATTCAATTAAGGGTATTAAAATCGCGTTTTTAATCTTAACTTAATAATTGGAAAATGGGAAATCAATAGACGCATGTTAAAAACTGAGAACAATATTTATTTAGTAATTGAAGATTTGAATCATTTTAAATTATTTTGAAAATTATATTTTATCAAATTAAAATTTTTTTTATAATTCGTCATATATATTAAATTTCAACTTTCCTATTATTGTCGTCACGGCTTGTGACGTCATGGCTTGTAGCGTCAGGGCCTTTGACGTCTTGTAACGCGACATGCTGATAGAAGAGCGAAAAAAATTTGAGGCCATCAAATAAAAGTTCCACTTTAATAAAATAGAGAAAAATATACTGTAGTGTTAAAATTTCGCTTAAAAATAAATAAAATAGACCTATATTTTATATTTTTTATTCCTTTGGAGATGAAGACCTAATTGGCTAATGCCTTCTCACCTAAGAAAAAATTTACTGTTTACAGGATTCTCGAGTTGATAAGTGGGTGAAGTCTCTTCCCTAATTTAAATAAAAAAAAAATTGTTATTTATGAAATTTTACTATTTTAAGATTAAAATTCAACTAACACATTTTACATGCTCTTTTTGATAAAATAAATCCAGATAGATTTATGTATGACATCTAATTTTGAATATAAAATACAGTCTGAGCTGACATTAGGATCTTTAGGCTTCCCTCGAGGGGCCTGACAAGTCCTTTTTAACGACCAAGATAGAAAAAAAAGTAAAAATTGAAAATAAATGGCTATTAAAGTTGCGTCGTTTTCCCCGTTTATTTATTATTATTATTCGCATCTTTAAATAAATAAATCTCATGCATGCTTTTCGTGTATTTACATGACCCATAAATTATTTATTAATATAAAAAAATTTATTCAACTCTCGTCAGGCTTTTACATACTGATTGTGATCGAAACATGAGTCATAAATGCGGACCCTTCCCCTTCCCCTACACTTCGCTCTTTTGGCTACCATCCAGACTGTTGTTTTATCATCGACCAGTACTTTTTTTTATTTTATTTTTTGGGACATGAAAAGGTTTTTGATTTTCTACTAAGATAATTTCCAAATTGAATTTTTTTTACTAAAAATTAAAAAATAGACAATGAAGTTGCTAAAGCTTCTGAAGCGGAGGGGCACATTGAATCTTTAGTCCGAAACTTCTGAGGTATTTTTTTATGCGTTTTTTTTAAATGATTTAAAATCGTCATTTTACATAATAGAATGCTTTTTTTAATTATAATTAATTAAAAAATATTGTTTTTAAAAATATTTATAGAAGATTAAAAAAAAAACTCTATTATGAAAATTGTAATGTTTTTTTAGATTTAAAAATGTAAAAAATCTGGTGTTAAAAGCACAGAACACAACTTTCGATTACCGAAGGTAAGAGTCGACATGTATTCAGTTTCTGACAGTACGGTACATTCGATTTTCAAGATGTAAAATTTATAAGTATGGCAAAATGTTTATATTTTGTTACCATGGCAACCATTTCTCCTATCTTTTCTATGGAGTACAAGAGTAAAGTGGTTTTCAGAAGATTTCAATCCCAAAATGAGAATATACATTTTAAAGAGAATCTAAAAAATAATTGATTTTTGAATTTAAAAAAAAATCGTTGGAGCAAATTTAGAGAAAATCGAAAAAAACTGAAAAAGTACATCAGTAAAGTACTAGTACTCTTTGGTCGATTTTGTTCAAAAGCTTCGTGTCACGTCCCATGGGGGTGCCAAACTTAAATATAAAATTTCAACTTCCTAGCTCTTTTCGTTCTTGAGATATTTTGTTCACAGACACACAGACACACACACACACAGACAGACAGACAGACAGACCATGTCGCGAAAACCACTTTTTTGGATTCAGGGGACCTCAAAACGTGAAGATCCATCAAAATCTCGACATCGAATTTTTCACATGAATCCAATACTTTCTCTCTATATATATATTACATATATACATAGGAAAGAGAAAGTAAAAATCATTATTATCCAATCTGCATATCTACTATATGGGGGTCTGTGAGCTGGAATATGTAGAAGATCAGCGAATAGGGATGGGGTCTAAATGGCCTTAGTTGTCGAAAAGGACCTTAAAAAAAAACGAAGCGAAAATAACATAAAAAATCTGGTGGGACTGGCGCACAGCACACAACTTTCTCTTACCTTCGGTAATCGAAAGTTGTGTACTGTGCTTGTCACACCAGATTTTTTGTGTAGACATGTATTTAGTTTCCGACAGTACGGTACATTCTATTTTCAAGATGTACAATTTTTTTTTTTTTTTCAAACATTCACACTTTTTTTCTCATTCTACACTCACACTCACCACACACATTCACACAGTCTTTCGGCAACTCAGGCCATTTAAGACTTTAGACGATAACCGTTGTAATTAATATATATATTGGGGGTTCAGGGATTTCTATTTAAGCCATCTGGTATCCAAATGGCTTAAATAAAATCATCGGACTGCCTGGGTCCGAACCCGCGACGTTTGGTATAGGAGATAAGCACGCTACCTACTACGCCAAATTCGGGGGCCAAGATGTACAATTTATAACTATGGCAAAATATTTATATTTTGTTACCATGGCAACCATTTCTCTTATCTTTTCTATGGAGTACAGGAGTAAAGTGGTCTTCAGAAGATTTCAATGACAAAATGAGAATATACATTTTAAAGAGAATCTAAAAAATAATTGATTTTTGAATTTTAATCAAAATCGTTAGAGCGAATTTGAGAAAATCGAAAAAACTGAAAAGTACATCAGTAAAGTACTAGTACTCTTTGGCCAAAAGCTTCGTGTCACGTCCCAGGAGGGTACCTAACTTAAATATAAAATTTCAACTTCCTAGCTCTTTTCGTTCTTAGATATTTTGTTCACAGACACACAGACAGACCATGTCGCGAAAAACCACTTTTTTGGATTCAGGGGACCTCAAAACGTGTATATCCGCCAAAATCTCGCCATTGAATTTTTGACATGAATGCAATACTTTCTCTCTCTATATATTAACATATATAGAGGTAAGAGAAATTAAAAATCGATCATTTTTAATGATTTTTTTGCAATTTAAGGGACAAAATCCTTCCCCACATACCCCTTGAAATCACACGTTCATGTTTTTGAACTTTTCACCTCTCTAGACCTTCTGAAGAAACGTTAAGACAAAAATATTCTTTTTCATCCCTCCAAATTTAATTTATGGCCCTAAGATTAACGAAACGGGGTGGAGATAATGAGAGGGCTCTCCCCCGAAAACGGTACGTGGTGGGGGAAAACGGAGGTCATATGTGGATTCAGGAGGTCATTTTACTTAAGAATATGAAGGAATTATTTTGGGGCTTTTTTTCTTGCCAAGTTGTGTTATTAATACGCCTACATTTTTACTTTCTCTTACCTATGTATATATGTAATATATATATAGAGAGAAAGTATTGGTTTCATGTCAAAAATTCGATGTCGAGATTTTGATGGATCTTCACGTTTTGAGGTCCCCTGAATCCAAAAAAGTGGTTTTCGCGACATGGTCTGTCTGTCTGTCTGTCTGTCTGTGTGTGTGGGTCTGTGTGTGTTCAATTTTAAGCATGAAGGAATTGAGCTAGGAGGCTGAAATTTTATATTTAAGTTAAACACCCCCGGGACCGACAAAATAAGCTTTTAATCAAAATCGGCCAAAAAGTACTAGTACTTTACTGATGTACTTTTTCAGTTTTTTTCGATTTTCTCAAAATTCGCTCTAACGATTTTGATTAAAATTCAAAAATCAATTATTTTTTAGATGCTCTTTCAAATGTATATTCTCGTTTTGCCCTCAAAATTGTTTGAAGCACACTTTACTCTTGTGCTTCATAGGAAAGATAGGAGAAATAAATGGTTGCCATGGTAACCGAATTTAAATCTTTTTTTCTTTTTATTAGATTAAAAATCAATTATTATTTAAATTTCCATTTATTTTTATTTTATTTCTGCCTGTAATTGTTTCGGAGGCAAACATTATCGTCTCTCTCTACTCTTTTTAAATTCCCTTTCCACCTTATCTTCGCATTTGACCAATGTTAATTTCCTATAGGGATTTGTATGTTAATTTCGATTCAAAAGGGGGTCCCCTTTGGAACTTTTTACGCATTTAAAATTTTTTTTTTCAATTCTTATGGAAATTTTGTATTTATTTACAAATCTATATTGTGTATAAAATGTCCAAATATGAGATTAAAATTTTGAAAAATAACCATAGTTTATTTGAAGCAGTCAACATTTAAAATGCAAGTTTGAAACTAAGGTGCTATCGGAAACTAAATATATCTCGACACAAAAAATCTGGTGTGACCAGCACAGTGCGCAACTTTCTCTTACCGAAGGGTAAGAGAAAGTTGTGTACCGCATGATCACACCAGATTTTGTACTTATTTTCTGCTCACTCCTTTTAATATCTACTTACGATCAAAATTTTAAATGGGAGGTGGTTAAATTTTTCATTATTAATAATACTTTCCCTATTATATAAGACATACAATAAAAAGAGAAAGTAGGGCCGTAGACAGGGGGTAATCCCCTAACCTACAGGGAGGGATTTTTTAGGCACCAACTCTAATTGCCTCATATAAAAATTTATTAAAAAATATTTCATTTCATTTTTCTTTTGAGGTTCTGGACCCGGATATAAAATTTAACTTTTTTAGGAGTGGGGAGCATATTTAAATACAGACCATTGTTCTATTGTTTTTCTCATAAAATTTGTATTTATTTGAAAATTACATTTATTTCTTTTCTCTTGAAATTTTATTTTCTATGTCGCTTCCATTATCCTTCTCGTCTAATCTAATAAAAGAAGTTCTCTTAAGAAAAGGGATTCAACTATGTTTGTTTATTTTTAAACTTTAGTTAAGCTTGTATTCTCTAACTCCTTTGTTAGTACTTTATTAAATAAAAAAAAGAAATATATTAAATCATACTAAGCAAAAGGCGGAAATTTTTTCTTATTAAATGTACAAAAAACTCAAGTGTTTTTTAATAACTTTTGATGAAATTTATTCAATATATATAAAAAAAAAAACTTCAATTCAATATCATAAATTATTCAAAAGAAATGAGAAATCTGTTTTGTGTTGTAAAGTCTTGAAAGAGAGTTTTTATATATATACATATTTAATGGTGGTCAGAAATATAATGAAAATTCAATAAGTTAAGAAAAAAAAAATCTAAAAAAGAAGACTTGGAAATATTGAATATTTTGGAATAAATTATCTTAAAATAATTTTTTTTAATATTTATGAAAGGTTATTGGTAACTTTAAATAACCATAGATTTTGCATCTGAGTAGACGTTGCTCGACGTTACAAAAAGAGTTGGCCAAATGCACTGATATTTGATTTAACTTAGAAAGAATTTAACGCCTGCTCTCGTCGGCTTTTAATGAAACCAAAAACCACTTAAATAAATTAATTTATATAATTAAATATTTATTAATTCATATACCGGAAAAAAGTAAGGGTGTGGCGCCGGGAGTCGAACCACGGATCCTTCAATTTGTACTCGGAGTGCCCTTACCATTAGACCACAGCACGGCATTCGGGTATATAAATTCACTCAGAAAGCAATTTTAGTCATCAGAAGAAATGGACCCAAATTTGGAGCCACAAATTTCTCCCTCGACCAGGTACAATCTAGATGGATTAATTGAGAAGACCTCTCAAATTTATCCTTCTAAAATCCACCTTAAAATTCTAATAAAAAATAATTTTAATGGTTAAAATTTCAATTAAAAAAAATCATTTAGAAATTTTTTTTCTTGAGGCCCGGGTCTTAAGCTAAAAAAGCAAGTTTGATAATATTTTTCACGTCTCAGGATAGCTAAAATGCAGATTTAAGCTTCTAATTTTCAAAAGATTTTCTATACTGCTAGACTCTCCCTCCTCTGTCAAGGTCTCAATAACTTATGGTAACCCTATGTTTAGGAAATTTTGAAAAATTTTTAACTAACTTTTTTATTTAAATAAATATTGTAAGCTATGTATAACTGTGTAAAAAATTGTTGGCATGAAGGTCACAATTGCCTTTGACATACTAAAAATAACTTTAAGGGTGGGGCCTGGTCGTTCGTCTGCGGCCCTTACAATCTATAGAAAGTTCACAGGAGTGTTATAAAACAAAAATTTTCCGTTGAAAAATTCTGTTCTATCTCTAACCAAACACTTTCTGACAGCTTTATAACTAGTTGTGTAAATCTTCTCGTATTAATAATTAGTAAAGTTTTTTGAGTGCTCATATTTAAAATGTTGCTGAATATTTCCTTCCTTTTTTTTCCCTATTCAATTAGAAAATAATGATTACAAAGGGAATTAGAGATGAAAATTTTTTTTTTTTTTTTTTTTCGTTCAAAAGCGATTCAAGAGATCCTCTAGATAAAAACTCAATTCAAAATTTCTTCATTATAAAGAAAAAACGAATCAAAGAGTGAATTTGTATTGAATAAAAAAGTGAAGAAGAAGAGAAACTTGTAGACTATGAGAGTTTTGGTCGATAACTCTCGTTTCTAGAGAAATAACATTTTTGTTTTGCTAGAATCTATCTTCGGTATATATAAAGCGAATGTCATCTGTCCGTCTGTAACTTTCTGTTTAACAGCTTAGATTATTTGTTGTGTCTCTGTTAAAAGAAAGTGAGTATTTCTTGTTATCTTCGAATAAATAACCTTCCGATTTTGACATTTTTGATTTAATTTCCGGCATAAGCTGTTTCTTGCACAAGTATGCTTGTGCCGTGTGGTCCCGAAGGGGAATTTGTGCATGCTGGTACAAAATGTTTGCACATGCAAAATTATCAAGTTTACAAATTCCGTGTGAAGCGCAAGCCTTAAAGGTGCGCGTCTCGGTGTGCTAATTTTAGGACTTTTCAACTAACAATTTTGAAGCTATCGACCTCAAAATTTTTTAAAATTAAAGCTATTTAAAATATCTACAAATTATAGAAGCCCTTTTTTTGATTTTAAAGGTGCGTCTCGAAAAACAATTCAAGCACGTTGACTCGAGGCGGCACGGATGGCGTTAGTGTTCCCCTATTGGAATACACACCGCTTGTACATTTGAATACATTTCCAGCCAATTAATTAAAGCCAAAAATTAGTCATTTTTTAACGCAAGCGTTACTAATTGTCATCACACAACTTATAGAGCTCCTTTTAAATGCTTTTTTAAATGCTTTTATTTAGCTTTACTCTTTCAAGGTCACCAACTTTGATCGTTGTTAAGGACACTTCCCGATGAGCTAGAGGTGTGAAATGTAATACTTAAGAGTCATTTTTGATGACGCCAATATATGGTGGTTTTGATCAAAATAGACCAAACTAATGTGGTACTTTATTTGAAACCCTTCGTGAATTAATGTAATTTCAAAAGACTTCCCGATGGGCTAGAGGTATGAAATGTAATACTTAAGAGTCATTTTTGATGACGCCACTATATGGTGGTTTTGATCAAAATAGACCAAACTAATGTGGTACTTTATTTGAAACCCTTCGCGAATTAATGTAATTTCAAAAGACTTCCCGATGGGCTAGAGGTATGAAATGTAATACTTAAGAGTCATTTTTGATGACGCCACTATATGGTGGTTTTGATCAAAATAGACCAAACTAATGTGGTACTTTATTTGAAACCCTTCGCGAATTAATGTAATTTCAAAAGACTTCCCGATGGGCTAGAGGTATGAAATGTAATACTTAAGAGTCATTTTTGATGACGCCACTATATGGTGGTTTTGATCAAAATAGACCAAACTAATGTGGTACTTTATTTGAAACCCTTCGCGAATTAATGTAATTTCAAAAGACTTCCCGATGGGCTAGAGGTATGAAATGTAATACTTAAGATTCATTTTTGATGACGCCACTATATGGTGGTTTTGATCAAAATAGACCAAACTAATGTGGTACTTTATTTGAAACCCTTCGCGAATTAATGTAATTTCAAAAGACTTCCCGATGGGCTAGAGGTATGAAATGTAATACTTAAGGGTCATTTTTGATGACGCCACTATATGGTGGTTTTGATCAAAATAGACCAAACTAATGTGGTACTTTATTTGAAACCCTTCGCGAAATAATGTAATTTCAAAAGACTTCCCGATGGGCTAGAGGTATGAAATGTAATACTTAAGGTTCATTTTTGATGACGCCACTATATGGTGGTTTTGATCAAAATAGACCAAACTAATGTGGTACTTTATTTGAAACCCTTCGCGAAATAATGTAATTTCAAAAGACTTCCCGATGGGCTAGAGGTATGAAATGTAATACTTAAGGTTCATTTTTGATGACGCCACTATATGGTGGTTTTGATCAAAATAGACCAAACTAATGTGGTACTTTATTTGAAACCCTTCGCGAAATAATGTAATTTCAAAAGACTTCCCGATGAGCTAGAGGTGTGAAATGTGATACTTAAGGATCATTTTTGATGACCTAATGAATAATTTTTTAATTGGGTCAAAATAGACCAAACTAATGTGGTACTTTATTTGAAGCCTCACGCAAATAAGGCCCTATTAACTATAGTTTTGAATTTTGATATTTACGAGTCATTTTTTTATGATAATGAATAATTTTTCAATTGAATCAAATCAAAATAGGCCAAACTAATGTGGTACTTTATCATATTGATGATTTTTGATAAGACTAAAAGACTAAAAAGCTTAAAATAAAAATAAAATAAAAAAAAAGATTTTTAAAAAATGCTTTTATTTAAATTGAACTAAAAAGAGAGAAATAAGAAAGAAATAATTTAATTGTTCTTGTTAAAATTTTTTAATATTTATGACTTAAAAATAAAAGCGTGGGGCGCGAGCCTCGGAATCACTTCGAAGCGCCCCACGCTTTTATTTTAAGTCATAAATATTAAAAAATTTTAACAAGAACAATTAAATTATTTCTTTCTTATTTCTCTCTTTTTAGTTCAATTTAAATAAAAAGCATTTTTTTAAAAATCTTTTTTTTTATTTTATTTTTTTTAAATATCTTTTATTTAATGCGATTAATCTAAAAAAATAAAAAATTTTTTTTTTTCGAAAATCAAAAAAAAGGGCTTCTATAATTTGTAGATATTTTAAATAGCTTTAATTTAAAAAAATTTGAGGTCGATAGCTAAAATTGTGGAAGCTGGAAAGTCCCAAAATTAGCACACCGAGACGCGCACCTTAATAACCCAGATATTTTTATTATTAATTGCCTGAAAGGAGTTGACTGAAAAATTGCGTCCTTTATTAAGAAAAGGTGAGGGTCCACCGCTTGCGGGCCCGAGCTAGCTGGAGGGGATTCAGGGGCGTAGCGGCTATTTAATATAATATCTAGAGTAGTTTAAAATTGAATAACTTATTCTTTATAAAATGTTATATCGACCTATATGTTCGTAATTGTATTAATGAAGGAAATTCTGATTTAACCCAATACTGGGTGAATTATAATCCCTTTTATGTTTATTTCATAAAACAACGTTACTTAATATAATAAAATTCCGTTATCAGCAAGAAATAATCTTCATTTTCCTTATAATTCATGCTTAAACAAGATTTATTCATATCCGCTTAATCAATATATAGCAAATCTAATTAGTTTAGTAGCTCTTAGACTTACATTAAGATTAATAATCTCTCGCCCTCCCTCCTCTCTAAGCTAATTATTTACAATCAGAGCTTACTAATTGGAATGAAGGGCAGGGAGAGTTGCTGCCTCCTTATCAGGGGATTAACTAAACAACTGAACAGAACAACACAAGTGAATTATTGATAGTAATTAGTGAATGTTTTATGATGATGACAGCAGGTAACTTATTTAATATTAATATAAATAAAGAGAAATCTTATCTATATACTAGTATATACGTACGTAAGTGTTTGTCTGATTGTGAATTTGAAATTCGTAAATAGGTTTTGCACCTTTATAAGCAGGAAAAAATAATCGGGTCGCCTAATGTCCATTTCTGGAGGGAACTAGGGATAATTTTATAGTCGCCATCTGTTCTTTCAAATTCTCTTCTGTTTTCGAGTTATTTAATTTTAAAATCAGGGGGTGAACACCCTGCGCTGTATCTAATTCATAACAATAAATAAGTTGTTTATTTTCTTTAGTCAGGGCAATAGATTATAGGACTCTAAACTTTATCTAGGTGATTCCCTCTGGCCCTTATCTATTTATTTTTTCATTTGAAATGCAAGTTGTTGAAACGATTATAGGAACTTGATTTGGTTATAAAGTAACTTTCTCGAATTAGCTCTTATCTTCTCCCACAAGATGTGGGCCCCTGAGCTAAACAGATTATCTTATTTGTAATTTTGAAATTTGAATAGATAAACCATTTTTTAGGAATCCTTTTTGGCTACTAAAGCCATTTAAGGGTTTAAATTTAGTAGATACATTTTTCAAATACAAAATATAGGCCTATATAGTTACTGGGGAATGTTCCACATCCTGATTCTTTTAAAAGTTATAATTATGTCATTTATAAGCCTGAGCTCAAAACTTTCAATATTTCTGAGACTTGGATCTAACTTTTTTTTATTATTAGAAATAGATTAATTTATATTTTAGGTAGATATGGTCATTTAAATCGATCTGTGCCCCTAGATAAAAATAAAAAAAGAAATTTGAGCCGAAACAAACCTTTACCTAATTGTTTAAAAAATTTCACATCGTTTTTCCTATTAATTTAATTATTGGAAACTTGTAGGTTTCAAATTTCTATTTTGAGATTTTTCTATACCATTGAACCCTATTAGGTCACTACCCATCTATTTATTCAAACATCTCGTGGTAACTATTATTATTTGGCGAAGTTATAATTTTAAATTTAATTCTAGTGTGGATATCTTATTTAAGTAATATCAGCCTGGTTCTTAGAAACTACCACGAAATCTTTCTGAACTTCCCTTCTAGGAGGGCTGCGGACAGTGGCGTATTCAGGGGGGGGTTCCAGGGGGCCGGGCCCCCCAAAAAGTTTCTTCTCCAAAAAAAAAATACCATTGTTTTCCCTAATGATTTTTTTTAATAATTATTTTATTAACTCTCCTAAATTCTAAAAAAAAAAAAAACTTATAAATAATTGGAAAAATCTCTTAATATTTACGAATTTTTGTATTAAAATTATTTTTTATTTCAAGAAAAAAAAAATTTTTTTTATTTGTTTTTTTATTTATAATTATTATATTATCTAAAAAATATTTCTCCACTTTAAGTTTCTTGGAAAGGGGGGGTTCAAAAACTTTTGGGCCCCCCCCCCAAGCAGAAATCCTGGCTACGCTACTGGCTGCGGATCATTACAACTTCGTATCCTAATCGAATCCCCTGAGAACTGAAACAAATATCCAGTTTAGAAGCCCCCATAAGGCAAGTGGGTATTAACTAGATATAAAACCATCCATAATAAAAAGTAATACACATACGTATATATTTTATGAGTCCTAGAAAAAAAGTGCCAAGTAAAATTTAGGTTATTTTAAAAATAAAGTCTTTATAAATTACCCTCAAAATTACACTTCTCACTATAAATTACGCTTTTTTTTAACCCAAATTTTTTTATTATCCACATTGTTAGTTATGCAGATTATAATAGAAGATATATAAACATTAATTTGTTAAATTTGAATTGCATTTTTATTTCATCATATCACATACTAATTTTTAACGAAGCATTATTTTTTGTCATCCTTTACTTATATACGCGTAGTTAAAGTAAATTAAAAAATAAATATTCTACCTTAATGATATAAAAAAATTTTTTTCTATTGTGATAAATGTTTTTTACATGGCAAAGTAAAGAAGTTAAGCACCTACTCAACAATGCTAGTGATTCAATTAAACGAAAAAAAATCGTTTACATGTTCAAAGAGGAATAGGCGGGGAAGGGGGGGGGGATTTTTTATAATTCAATGTTGTAGAAAACTTTTCCCATTCTAAAGTTCTTTTTTTTTTATAAATAATTAGAAGAATTTAGTGAAACTTTTCCTCTTTTTAAAAGAGAGATGACTTTGTTCTCATATATTAATTCATGAATCTAATTTTATCCTCATCATCTTATGATTAATTTAAAAAATTTTGAATTTCCCTTTTTCAATCATTATCTTTGAAGTGAAGAGAAGGAGGGTGGGGGGGGGGGGGGATAAATGAACCAAGCGTAGGCTACAAAATAGCATAATCTATTCGCAAATTCACATAATTTTATGATGTAGGCAGCCAAGGCGAAAAAATAAAATAAAAACTCTTTATTTTGTCCACGTTTCAGTGCCGATCGCACTCCTTCATGAGGACAAACAGTAAAGAGAATTTTTTAAGAGAATAAAAATTGGTAAAAACGTTGCTACACTGCCATGTCTTACCTTACAATTTGACATCAATTTATGTCCTGATGAAGAGGCGATCGGCACTCGAAACGTCGACAAAATATAGACTTTTATTTTATTTTTTTGATCATAAAAGATGTTCTTTTTTTCGCCTTGATTAAAAATAGAAGAAAAGTTTTGCAAGATGGTTACCTATTTTTTGAAAAATCTTCAAAAGATAAATAAATAAGGCGGAGAGCTTGAAATTTAAATAAGAGCAGAGAGTGGCAAATATTCAATCTAATTTTTACCTGTGAACCACCACCTGGGACATGAGGTTAGAGGGCATGGAAGCTGGAAGCTTTTTTCTTTTCACTGTGTTGCTTTGTTCAAAATCATATGTAAATTTTATTTGGTAAATAAATCTTTCAAATTTCAGATATGATAAAAAAAAAAAATACAAAAATTCGATTTTTTGATTTCATACGAGAAATTTTTTTTTTTTTTTAATCATAAGGGTTTTAGTCGTTTATATAATGTATTTTCAAACAAAAAAAACTGGCTGCTATTTATCTTTTCTATTTTAATATTCGTAATATATTGTGCAATTTCCATTTTTTCTCTCTCTTGGGTAATGGGTGGGGGGTTAAGTTCTAAAAGTCCTCACCCCGGTTGTGCCCCTGCTTCGGTATGAACTTTTAAATATAAAAATAAATGGCTGAATATTTTGCAATGAATAATTTAGAGTAAAACTGTTTTAAAGTTTCCTTTTATTTGTCTACAATAAACAAAATTTGATCTTTAGGTCAATTTATACTTTTTTTTTAAATTTATATTATCCCCATGAGCGTATCTAGGGGGGTGCCGGGGGGCCTGCCCCCCCAGAAGGCTCGTGCCCCCCCCCCCCAGGAAGCTCCATGCCCCAAGAAAAATTGAGAAAATAGGGGGCTTTACAGGACCCCCGGAGGATAGCTGGTCCCATGCCCCCCAGCCAAATTCTCTAGTTACGCCCATGATTTTCCCTCTCAGCTGCTGAAGCCATTTAGGGTTTTTAGATAATTAATCGAATTCAATAGAAACCTGTTTAAAATATCTACAGCATTATGAAAAAATAGAATTTTTTGATGAACTTCCCTTTCGTAAAAGATAAGATTCACCAACAAAAAAAAATTTAAATGAAATTATCACACCTATGTTATATTTAATAAAAAATTAGATAATTTACAAAGGAAAGAAAAAAATGTCCGCCTTGGCTCGCGCAACTCGTGGTCGCCATCCACGAACTCACTAGAAGTGAGCCCCTGAGAGGGGTTGAATTTATATATATATACAAATGCAATGTACCTATGGGTACGGGGGACGTTCCACATGCTAATCCACACACCAATCCCGAGCTCTCCCCGCGCTTGGCATCGCCTTAACCGCATTGGTGTCGGAGGTGACTGTTGTTCTTATCTGTTGCCAGGCTCTCCGGCTTATAAATAAATTATTTAAGAACTTTGCTTAGTACTTGTAAATAGTTTCAAGTATAGAAATGATTTTTTTTCTGATAAAAAAGAAAAAGGGTGGAATATAAAATTTATCTACTAATATTTGCATAAGAAAGTTCAAGGGAATAGAAAAATCAAATCAATATAAAAATAAAAAGAGAGCAAAAAAAAAAAAAAAATTGCTAATAAGTAAATGTACGTTACGATATATAAGCCTAGGGAATATATAACTTTTGACATTCAGTGAGAATGAATGATATCATCTTTGCTTGAACAAAAGCTAATCATAAAACGGATGCTGGCTCCATCCGGAATTCATCTACAGGGAGACAGACGCAACGAAATTTTAAGGGACAAAGGGTAGCAAGGGTGTCAAATCAGGTTCAAGAGAGAAGGAGGGATTCTCAAGAGAAAAGCCTCAAAGGGATCGATGGAGGGCGTTGGAAGGCGATTTTGCATTTTACACCGGGCCTCATTACCGACACTGATTTCCTGCCTATATTTTATTTAAACGCCGCCCTTTCCTCTCCTCTTTGATTACTTTTTTTTAATTTAAATGAAAGTTTTTTATGAAAATTTTGCTTCTTCAATTCAGTTATAATTAGAAACCGACCGAATATTCGGTTTGTTATTCGGCCAGTTTCGGCCAAAAATCGTGGTTTCATCCGTAGTTTCGGTTTCGGCCAAAAGTAGCCGAAACTTTCGGCCGGCCGAAACCTCTGAAAATTCTGAAAAGATGGGATGAGACTCGGATGCAAAAAAAAGGTCAAATGATTTGCAAAAGTGGAAAAGGTGCGGTAAAAATTTAGTCTCCCTTAAAAAAAAGCTAAAATGATTTTCACGGAAGGGGAAAAAATTTTCCGCAGGGCGGGAAAAAATTTCAAAAAAAAAAAAAAAGGTAAAATGATATGAATTTTTTATAGGAAATACAAGTTTCGGTTTCGGTTTCGGCCGAAACTAAGATTGAGGCCGAAAATTCGGTTTCGGTTGAAAATCTTGTTTCGGACGGACCCTAGTTATAATATTAAAATACACAAAATTATATTTGTAATTACAAATTATTATTTCTCTCAATTTTACAGCTCGCATTATAATCATTACGCAGGTCAACAAAAAAAAAAAAAAAAACAACTTGTTTTTTGATGCATCGAGATTTAGAGTTATTCATGGATATTTATTTGATTACCGCTGATTCCAAATATTCTACCAGTTTTTCTCCATCAGGTCTAGTTTTAGAGATATAGAAAAATTAAATTTTAATAGACAAAGTCCTCTAAAGCGATTCTTATTTTGAATTTTCTTAGATTTTCTAAGGAGTTACCCCTTAAAAATATGCCAATAGTTGATATACAAAGAAATATAGAAATTCAGACCGATCAGAGGTGATTTCGTGGTGTAAAACAGGACTAAAAGCCTAGAAAAATCGGACACTCTGCCCTTGGGCCCTGGTGTAGTGAGTAGGGTAGTATGCTTGCCATTTGTGCCAAGGGCCGCGGGGAATCCCAGACAATTCGACAAATTTATTTAAATCATTTCGATACCAAATGGTTTAAATAATGTGCCTGGATCTCAATACTGTAAAAAATCTCTACATCGAATTTTTGACTTGAATTCACTACTTTCTCTCTCTATATACAGCTGTATATACATAGGTAAGAGAAAGTAAAAAATTCTATTTTTCTACATAGAATCTAATATTTGTTTATCAAAAAATAATATTAAGATATAAATTATTCGAAAGTGCCTCTGGAGAATTCTTAATTTTTTTTTTTTGCAATTTTGAAAAAAAAAAAATTTATTCTGATAAGAAAGTCTATGACAAAGGAAGAAGAAAAAGAGATTAAGAGATCTCCTTAGAGTCCCTTTAAAGAAGAAAAAGTTTAGAGATCCAAAGATGTTAGTCGAACAAAAAAAAAAAAAAAAAAAAAAAAAAAACCGAATCGTTAAAAGAATCTCACTCAATCTATGCAGGTCAAAGAGTAGCAGCTTAAAATTTAAATTATTTTAAATTTACTTTTTTCTTAATCTATCAATTCTTTCGATTCCCTTTCTTCTTTAAGTTTTTTTCATTTTACTATTTAAAATCCTAAACGTTCAGTTATCGCAAACAAAATTGAAAGAGAAGGGGAAATTTTCAAGAGAAATATACATGTAGTCTAACAAGTATATTTATTAAATTTTCACTTCATGTTCTTTTTCCATTCAGTAATAGTCGGAGAGCTGGCTACGAAAATGGGCAAGAGTTTTCTGATTTTTCCCCCCCCCCCTGCGGGGAGCCAAGAAACATTTGACCGACCGGTAAGGTATTTGATGAATGTTAATGTTGGATTCTAATAAATAACTCTCAAAAACTATCTAACTATTTTACTGGAAGTATTTTCAGGCCAAATTTATTCCACTATATAGTCGACGTTTCGGGAGATTAATCCTCCCTTCATCAGGAATCTTTCTATGTCGCGATCGATGGATACAGAATGATGACCCTCCTTTTGATGATCCCTCCAGGGTTATCATTTATCGTTCAACTATCTACACCAGGCTTTCCCGAATCATCATTTATAATATTGTTCTATCCAAAAGGCGGGTGTCTGGCTCTGCCCCCTCCCCTCTCAGGGACTGTGTGCTCTTAGAATACGCTACTTGATTGCTATCTTTCCTGTTACCTGTAAAATTTTAATTCTTCTTCTTAAACGAAATTATCTATTGACAGGAGAAGGAGCAGGTGCAGCCAAAAAATAAGCCTCCGATTTAATACAATTTAATGAGACGTTTCGGGTGAATTTTATTTACCCATCTTCAGTTCTTCAAAATCTCACTAAATAAATACGATGGCCCATATCGCCACGCCATATGATACATAAATTTACATGTATTTACCTAATTGACCAACTCTGGGACTTTCAACAATTTTGAAGGACTGAAGAAGGGTAAATAAAATTCACCCGAAACGTCTCATTAAATGTTATTAAATAGGAGGACTTTTATTTTATTGGCTGCACCTGTTTCTTCTCCTGTCCTGAGCCACTGACTTCAAATACTGATTGAAATTATCTATATTATAATAAAAATTTAGAATGTGTACAATGGAGAAAGGAACCTATAAGAGGACGGGTCTATTTATAGTTTCAACAAAAAACGTTACTATTAATATATAAATGCATGAAAAGAATCAACAGAATTCTATTGTGAACATGAAAATCAAATATTAAACTCAAATTGTATGAAATGTTGATTTTAATTGAATGGAAAATATTAAATAATTGAATATTTGTTTTAATATTTGAAAGTTTCGAGTATAGAATCAAGAAGAATTGAGTTTAAATGGGACTTTAAGTTTAAAATAAATATGGCTCTCAATATATAATATAATTAGGTTTTTTTTCTCTCTCTCTGATATAATTTGCCCATATTCGAAGCGCCCAGTTTATTTTTAAATAAATCAAAGAAAACACAATTTTTTTTCTGTTCGTCATGAAAATCATTTAATTGGGTTCAAGTAGATTTGTTTACATCATTTCTTGAATATGATATGTCGGAAATGGTCGCCCTTGGCTTGTACGACGTATTGTGCCCGTTTTGCTGCATTTTCCATGGTTTTCTTCAACATTTCGACCGGAATGGCGGGTATTTCTTGACGGATGTTGGCTGAAATATAATTATATTTTAATAGGTGTAAGAACAGGAGGGATAAGGGTACCTCCCTCCTGGAATTGTGGAGCAAATAATTTTGTAATAAAGCTTAGAGGGGGGGGGGGGACAAGAACTCCAAAAATGTGGACTTTTTTCGGTTTTTCGCTTATATTTCCTAAATTAAGCATATTTTGTCCACCATTATCTCAGGCAAAGTTGTAGAGCATTAAATTTGGTATATAAAACTAACTTTGACCGACCTTATCTCGATTAATATTTGGTCTACAAAGTCGCTTTCTGCACAGAATTTTAGCAAATTTAATACTCTACAACTTTTTACTGGACTAGGGTGAACAAAATATGCTTAGTTTACGAGATATAAGCGAAAAACTGAAAAAAGTCCAAAATTTTTGAAGTTTTTGTCTCCTACCAAGTTGGCACAGGGTCGTTAATTTAAGTTTTTACTTTATCCTATTTTTATTTAATCTAATATCAGAGCCATCTATTATTTTCTTCTTGAGTTAGCAAGTCTCTAATCTAGAATTAAATTTTGAGTTGGCTTTTTTTCAAAGAGATTCTTATTAGAATTTCTAAATTAAATTGTTATTTTTTTAACTTCCTGTTTTTTAATGAAATTTTGTAATTTTGACAAATGAATATGGCGCGAGTGAAAAAAAATTACATTCTGCTTTAGACAAACAAGAATCTTAGTAAGTGGGCGATTAATTTAAATTCTCTTCAAATATTTTATTTACTTTATTATTCAAATGGCTATAAACATTAGTATATTTCTACTCTCCATTAAGTTTTAAAATAGGGGAAAAAAGGAAAAGTTTTTTACACAGATTGAAATATGCTTCAAACGATTAAAGGGTAATCATTTTTTTTGGACAATTCCATCTGCAATATGTGAAGGTTACCTTTGATGGAATTTTTAATGAAAATTGATAATAAAAAAAATCTAGGGCATATTGGTAAAAAAAAATATATGTGAATCCTCGTGGACATTGATGGACGTTCACTCTAAAAAAAATAAAAAAAAGTAAAACGAGGATGTTTTAATAGGAAGGGAAGATAGTTAATTCATTTTAGTCGTTTAAAAAATAATTGATTAAATAAACCAATAAGTAGGCTTAAATCTATCCTTTTTTTTTAAGTAACCCACTTAAAATAATTGATAATGCATCACATTTAGTCGCTGAAAAATCGACAAGGTGCTAAAAAAATCTTAAGACGAAAAAAAAATGTTTTAAATTATAAAAAATAATTTTTAAAATTTAATAATTAATAATCTGTACGTGATTTGCTTTTTTACGAATTACCTTTTATGATTTATAATAATTAATATTTGTAAGGGCATAAAAGCTTTTGTTGCTTATTATCCTTTGTACATTATATAAATAACTAAAAAAAAAATTAAAAATCTGGTGTGACTTGTCACACAGCCCATAATATTCTCTTACTTTCGGTAAATGAAAGTTGTGTTCTGTGCTTGTCACCCCAGATTTATTGTGACGACATATCTTTAGTTTCTATAGTCATTTCATAAACAAAGGAAAATATTTATATTTTACCATGGCAACCATTTATCCTCTTTCCTATGAAGTACAAGAGTAGACTGCTTCAAAAAATTTCAATGACAAAATGAGAATATACATTTTAAAGAGCATCTAAAAAATAATTGATTTTTGAGTTTTAATCAAATTCATTAGAGCGAATTTTGAGGAAATTGAAAAAAAAAAAAACTACAAATGTATATCAGTAAAGTGCTAATACTCTTTGGGTGAGTTTATTGAAAAACTTCGTGTGAGGTGCCAGGGGGGTACCTAACTTAAATATAAAATTTCAACCTGCTAGCTCTTTTTGTTTTTCAGATATTTTGTTCACATACAAATAGATATAGTGCAGGGCCGGAACTACGAGATTTTTAGGGGGGGGGCAAAATTTAATTTGCCGCCCCCTCCTTAAAATTTTCCATATAAAATTAATATCATTTTACTTTTTTTTTTAGTAAATCTTTCTTTAATTGCCGCACCCTGATATCTGCACCCACTGCCCCCTCCCCCGATCCGGCCCTGATATAGTGACCCACTTTTTTGAGACCTCAAAACGTGTATTTCCTTAAAAATCCCGACATCTAATTTTTCAAATGAATTAAAAACTTTCTATATATTTTATTACAAGTGGACAAAGTGAAATTAAAAATAAGTACTAAATTATAAAGTTACGTTTCTTGTTTTAATTAAGTACTAAATATAAAATCTAACAAGAAAAAAAATTCTCTATTTTCCGTCACGATATTTCGATATTTAGTTTTGCTTTACTCAAAACAAACTAAATACCCTATGAACTAACTGTTCATTTAAAAAACATAAATTCTCTCGAATGATAAAGCAAAATAATAAAAAAAACTCTCGCCTTGTTCTATTTATCTATTGTATTTTGAGAGTGGAAGGCTGAGAGCAGCTCTTCTCTTTTGCGGGTCGATACACAAGGGGCGGCAGTGCGGCATCCCGGGTCGCTACCTGCTTCTATCCTACCTGTTTACTACTTAGACTACTAATAAGTACTAGCTTTCTAATTGCTCGTTTGACAGTTAGTTAATTCGATCCATCCAGATTACATTTGCTTTCTACATATGTAATCTTCTCTATGCTAATAAAATGCTGATTACATTAAAGGAAGATGATATATTTAAATAAATATTAAAAAAAACGAGCATTCAAACGCTTTGAAATACAGAAAGGCTTTAATAGAGCGACAAGCCATCAGCTTGAGTGTCGTTGAAATTGTCAAAAGCTTTGTTCAAAAAGCACAATAAATATATTTTAACTACAAAGGATTGGATTGATCATTACTCGGCTAAAAAATTTATTTTAATTAAATTGCAGATTAAAAAAAAAATCATTTTAAATATTCATCGGCCTTCTAAAAGCTTTTATTTAACTTGCTTTGTCTGTAAGAGGACAATTTTTTTTAACCTACACTTACCGATTAGTAATTCAGACAGAAATTTTTTATTCTCATTTCTGTTTCCCGCACTCATTTTTCTATCGAGAAATGTCAATATTTTTTTTTCGTTTCTCTCACTCTTGAAAGTCCTGAGGATGGGAGATGCCTTGACTATTTATCTTCATAATGATATACTTAGTAGGCTGTAATCATAGGCGTAGTCGGGGGGGGGGAGGTAGGAAGGGGGTCCAATGGCCCTCTGTCTTGTCTTGAAATTTTTTTGTCTATAAACACGTGTTAAAAACAAATATATATTTTTCCCATTGTGAAATATTTTTTTAAGTGAGCTTATACTGTACAAGGGAAAAAAAATTAATAATAATAATAATAATTAATAATTAATAATCTATGTATATATTAATGCTCATGACTGTAATAGTTGCAGTCATGACAGTTACTCTCATAAGAATTATCGTCGTGTAAATGGGGTTTAAGGGCAAGTAAAAGGGATAATTAATTTTATTTTTAATTCGATCTCAACGAAATCTCTTAGCAATAAAAAGCAAAAATTTTAATAGGCACAATGGTAAATCTAGCTCTCGGGGTTGGTGTAGTTGGTAGTGCGCCTGCCTAGTATACCAAGGGTCTCGGGCTCGGATCCCAGGCAGTTCGATGATTTTATTTAAGCCATTTGGAAACCAAATGGCTTAAATAAGAATGCCTGGACCCCACATACATATACTAAGGTATATTCAAATAACGGTTATCGTCAAAAGTCTTATATGACCTGAGTTGCCTAAAAGAAAGAAAGAAAGTGTGTGAATGTGAGTGTGAATGGGAAAAAAGTGTGAGTGTTAAAAAAAAAATGATAAATTTATAATATCCAAGAATAAAGACTAAAGATAAATCCCCTGCAAGTCTACACATCGGCAACCCTTTAGCCCGCAAAAGTGAAATAATTTTTTTCATCATCGGGAGCAAAAACGAGATGCTCAGTGAGGATATTCAAGGCAGCCAAAAGCAATAAAGAAAATTATATCTATCTTTAGCTTTATTATTAATTTTCTTTATTGCTTTTGCTGGGCCTTGAATATCCTCACTACTCATTATACATTCAGCCACTCCTGAAATTAACGAGATGCTCATTTTTAAAACAAATTCTCATCATTTCAAATAAAGATTATTTTAATAGGAGACATAGCTTTGGAGTTAGTTAAGAAAAACTAAAAAATGTTTGAAACCATAGTGGGGGTAGAAGCCATCTTCCAAAATGATTGAAACTCTAACAATTAAATTCGTCCCTAATTATGTCAAACTTATTTAAAAATGTAATTAAGTCAAATTATCGCATTCTAGTTAATTTTATTTAAAAACTTAATATTTGAAGGTATAAATGTAATACAAAAAGTTTTGACGAAGTAATTACCCCCTCCCCGTCCGATCCGCCCTTGATATCTCCCCATATTTAAATTGGAAAAATTGGTAGCTAATATGATTTAAATATTCATCGCTCACTGATCCCAAACATGAAGTAAATATGATTTCGAAATTATTTCAAGTTCATTGCTTTATTGGGACGTGAATAAGTAACTTGCATATTACATTCGTTTAATAAAAATTTAATTGAAATTTTAATATATATTTTAAACTCAATTTAAAATAACAATACAAGACACTTATACTTTTATTTAAAATTTTATCTTTGTCTGTTTTTAATTATCCGACATATTTCCAATTTGTCCTTTTATAAGTAATTAACTCAAGCTACTCTCGCCTCTCTTTCGCTCTAGACTTAAATTAAATTTTAAACTTTATTTTAAAATAGTTGAAGCCTTAGAGAGATGCTTATTTCTCGTGCCAAAGAGATTCATTCACATTGTAAATGTCAATGCATCTATTTAATCAAAGAGAGACGTTTATAAAAATGATATTCACTCACCCCCCCCCCTTTTTTTATCTCATATTACGCTAAGACAAGTTTTAAAAAGATCTTGAGAAGTTATAAAATCTTCTTAAATATCAAGATTTTTAAGAGCTTCTTCTTTCTCGAAAATATTATTAAGGGTAGGATCGAAATTTAATTTAATTAAAGTGACGTAAAATAATATTAATATAATATCTTATGATAAAGATGTTAGTTGAAATGATGGACTGATAGGGAAATTTATTATTTATTAGCTATTTCACAAATAATTGAAAAATTGAGACACATTTTCGCGATCAAGCTTCAGGTGTGTCGCAGAAATATTCTGTTTTAATTGTTTACTAAATTCATTTTAAAATAAAACGACTAAAATCAGTAGAAGGCAAATTAAGAGTGAGCATCGATAAGTCTCCCAATAAAAAAACTTTGTTATCTACAATCAGGAGCATCATGAATATTTCAAAATAGTGCCACATGCAGAGCATAAGTAAATGCTACGAATATCTTGTAATTTTAACAATGTATCCAAAATTAAAAATACTACTTCTATTTTATATCGTGTCATTATTTGTAAACAAAATTAGATTAATTTATTTTGAAATTCCTATCGGGATCCCCGTTTATTTACCCGAGGTGCTTTCGTGCACGAAGACACACACCTAAAACCCAACCGGCCTCTGGCCGTAGCCATCTACCGGCACCCCGTGAAGTTAGATCATTTTCTATCTCTAACTCCTCCTCCTTCGTTCGTTTCTAGCTAGTGAACTAATCCTTATTTATGGTTCCAACCGGCTCCTTATATCCAACCTCTTCTATGCTATGGAGGATGTCCTAGTTGAGGAGGGACTCCCTCAGCACCGGAGTGTAGCCTGCTCCTTTCGAAGAATGCATCACTGAGAGGGAACCTTCTTTACGTCCCTTCCACAGGACGGGATGTCACAGCAACTCCCTCTCCTCGTAGAGTTGCCTGGGGGCTATTGTGGTGAGATCCTATATTCCAATCCAGGGCTTGCTTGAGGATTTGTTTACATTTAATAAATATTTTTATTTAATGAAAAATCCCGCACGCCAAGGATTTGAACAGGGATCTTCTTTGCAGAAGCCGACACCCTAGCTCACTACACCAGCGAGCCCCTTAATTGGATTAATATGAAGTATATTTCAAGTGAAATTTGATTTTTCAAATTTGAAATTAAACGATCTTTACAATTTTTTAATTTTGAAAGTGGTGTAAGTCCATTTGCAGCCTGTGATTATATATTAGTTTAGTCAAATTCGCCTAAAACCAATTTATATAGCCAAATTAGATATAGATAAATCAGTAGAAACATTGACCGATTTCATATCATTTTCCTAGATTCTTTAATTAACAGATATGCTAACCTTTCATTTTCTCGAAACAATAGAAAATGGACTTACACCACCTTCAAAATAAAAGTTCCATTTTTTGTTTTGTTGTTCAATTATCATTAAAGTCATAAAAAATTAATATTTGACGAGTTAGATCAAGAAACAAAAGTGTTTCTTTGCCTTATTAATTTTTGTTTCTAAATTTTATTAAGTTTTTTCACTAAAAAAAAAAAAAAAATTACAAATATGATTCTTTATAAAAAGAAATAAGAACAAAATCTGAGATAATATATCAGAGTGAAATGGAAACAATCTAATTTCCAAGTTTTACTTTTTGGACATTAAAACTTTTTTACTCTATATATGCAATAAGTAACTGAGAAAGAAAAATTGGGGATTTTTGTTCGTTGTCGTCGTCGTCGTTGTTGTTATTATTTTAGCTGTAACTACTAAATTGGCGGTGCAAGACAAAAGCAAAAGCAAATGGAATGGAATGTATGTCGGTAGGACAAGGGCAACCAACCCTTTTTCCGGAGCGGGGCTCATGGGGCCCAGGGCACCCTGCCACGAACTTTCTGTTATCGATCGTGGGGGATGCAGGTCACACCGCGGTCGGGTGGAGGGAGGGGGGGGGAAGGGGACCCGGGGCCCATCCACGAGGTGAAAGGACCTCTTCCTCCATTTGAAGAAAACGACCAATATATGCACTGACATCCGGATTGAACCCCCCCCCTCCCCCGCCCTTTTAAGAGGAATTGTGTGACCCACTCCCATTGATCCCGATGCTATTCGTTCTTCTTCTTTTTCTTCTCGTATCTCGTCGATCAAGTCTTTGGCAAGCCATCCTCGTTTTGTCAACGTCTTGGGCATTCTTAAACTCAACTCGTCTCAGCAATTTCATGTTTTTTTCATAAATCATTTTATTACACGCGCTATTGGCCTATATTGATTTAATTAAATCAATCATTCGAGTGTGTTAAGTAAGCTTAATAGTAGACTTATAATCCGGATTTAAAAGAAAAATCTCTTAATAAATATAAAAAATATTCGTGTTTGTGTATTATTATTTTCCTAGTTTTTTTTTTTTTTTTTTTTTTTTTTTTTATTACCTATGCCCTTAGAGCAGATATAAAGCTCTCATATTATGATTTCTATGAACGATTCTGAATGTTATCTTAAATATCCGAACATGATTAAATATAAATATTATGTATATGATTTCTTATTTCTTAAATATTTTGTTTAAATTTTAAGTAAAAATGAGAAAAAATTAAAATTTCCCGCATCAATCAATTCAAGTTCAAACAATAAACCTACAAGAAAGAATTGGACCACCATCTAATAATAACTTTCAATTAATTGGGATAAATATAAATACCTCAAATACTGAAACAAAATTAACAATACCTTAATGTATTTATGTAATTATTAAAAAAAAATTGTATATAAGCTTCACAATTTTTAAAAATTAATTATTTGGTCAAAATAATTGTAGAGGTTTCACTTATCAGGTTAATTAAATTAAACCGGGAAGTCCTGGTTCGAATCCAGGGGGTGCGATTTGCCCAATCAAAACACAAACTCATCTTGTAAATTTTCGATATATTGATTTGCTAATTTACAGTCTATTGGGCGTTGTTTGAAAAAACTTCAACTTTTTTCTTGAAGCTCCACCATGTAGCAGAACTTGCTTACTTATTTATTGACAGCAACCGTTTTCAAACAAAGCTCTACCTAATTCATTAAATCTAAACCATCAACCGTAGGCTCTAGAACATATTTCTATATATATGGAAGTTGAAGAATTTTAAAAATTTAAAATACTAAGTTATAAGTTTCAAAAATTTATTAAAAAATTAACATTTTTAACATTCACACAGTGATTTAGATAGAGTTGTTGAATACTTCTGATGATGACATACGAATAGAGACCGGATTTTTAAGCAGTAAAAACAGCCAAAATATGCCATAAAATATATGCAAGTAAAAATGCTATTATAAAATATTCAAGTATTGTAATATGAAGTATTAAATGTTAAATTATTCTAATATATAGAGTAAAAACTGCCGAAATATGCATTTTTATACATTAAAAAATGAAAATCTAAAAAGACCATTTATTTAAAAGGTGAAGGTGAAGGAAAGGAATGAAATAATAAAGTCAGTTAGAGACACCAAGTTTCAAAATTACCTTCCGTAAAATTATGTCCCAAGTATTTAAAATTAAATTATACCTAGTATGATGAAAAAGAGCCCACATCCTACATCCTCAGATGAGATGGGGATGAATGAACTTAAAATATTAGATTGGGAGAAAGGGACGGGAGCCTTCCCGGGAACAGCAGCCAGGTGAAATAAAAAGCTTTATATTTCGTTGCCGACGTTTCGGGTGCGAATCGCACTCATCCTCAGGGCAAACTAAATTGTCAAAATTAGTAAGAATTCACTTATATATACCAATTAACATTATATTTTAAAATATGTAATTTCAAATTTGTGACAATTGTTCATTTCCAATTATGAAATATGCAAAAATATGCAATCATATAATAACTTAATCAACTTAATTGCTTTTTTTTATAATTTTGCAAAGATCAGAAATGTCCAACCCGCGATCACATGTGGCTTCTATAAAATAAGTAAAAACCAATTTTTGTTTATGATTTCGCATAGACGTAGTTTCGTTTGGTGATCCCTGCTATAGACACTAATGATAAATTATATGAATCCTCAATGGAAACGCGGCCAAATTAATTAGTTAACAGTGAAATTTAGATAGATTTCATCCCTTAGGACGGAAACCACTAACCTTTTGGTTTTGGGGAGAGAACTCTTAAGGGACAGGCGAAATACATATTGATAATTGAGAGTATTTTAATATAGAGGTCACAATATAAGAGCTTATTCGACATTTATCTCCCCCCCCTCCCTCCATCCCGAACCTATAGAGATACCTTAAAATAAAATAAAAATAGGCAATTTATTGCTCTGTGAACGTAAACTGCAATATACCTTGGGGAAATAAAGCATGAGGCTAGGCTCAACATTAAAACAAGAAATTGTTATCTTATGAAACACGTAATTAAATTAACCCTTTCTTTGAATTTTTAATGATAACAAATCTCTATTATATAAAGATAAAATGTTTGAAAGAGAATTCAAAGAGAAGATGGAGTTGCAAATTTTTAACTAAATTAAAATTATTCCATTCTAAGCTCAATTATCTTAATTAAGAAAAATAGCGAGTTTAATTAACCGAAATGAGGAAAAGACGTTACCGATTGATTAAAATATATATTATTTTAAAAGTAAAAGAAAAGCCTTTGATGGCTTAATTATATAATACCCTTTTTCTTCTTTTTTTTTTTGTTATAATATCGAAAGGACGACCAAGTTTAAAAATACTTTATAAAGTACTCCGAATTAAAGGGTTTTATTTTATTAAAATAAAAACCAGATGATATTAAATATTTAAAAAAATAAAATTTTAATTTTATCTCGATTATTTTTAAATCTCAGCAAAAATGTGATATGAATTCAAAATTTTATTTATTTTATTATTCATGAACATTACTATGCAAGATAAATTTATTCCTTTTTTTGATACGATATTACCGTATATTATGAAAAATATTTATTATAAGTAAAAAAATCTGGTGTAACTGGCGCACAGCACACAACTTTCTCTTACCCTTCGGTAAGAGAAAGTTGTGCACCGTGCTGGTCACACCAGATTTTTTGTGTCGAGATATATTTAGTTTCCCATAGCACCTTAGTTTCAAACTTGCATTTTAAATGTTGACTGCTTGAAATAAACTATGGTTATTTTTCAAAATTTTAATCTCATATTTGGACATTTTATGTACAATATAGAATCGTAAATAAATACAAAATTTCATAAGAATTGGAAAAAAAAATTTTAAATGCGTAAAAAGTTCCAAAGGGGACCCCCTTTTGAATCGAAATTAACATACAAATCCCTATAGGAAATTAACATTGTTCCTATGCGAGGATAAGGTGGAAAGTTTAAAACGCGTAGAAAGAGAGAAGATAATCTGACTTGGTATCGTATCGAAAGGAAATTATCGATACCAATAAAGTATCAAAAGAAAAGTATCGATACCATTAAGTATCGAGCATTTTTTTAAGTAAGAGTATTAAAAAAAAAATCTTTTCGACATCAAATATCGAGTAAAAAAGTACTAGTATCGGAACAAAAGTATCGATACTTTCTTCGAATCCCTAGTTGCAGGTATCATGTTGAATTAATGAGAGAAGAACTTTGGAAATTTATTTAATTTTGAATTAAAGTTAGTTGGGTCAGAGTAAGATACTTCAAAAGAGAGAGTGTGGAGGGGGGGGTGTTTTTTAATCTTCTTACTACACTTTCTCGTGGGAGCAGGCCTATAGGTATGGATTCTAAAATGCAAGATTCACGTTTTCCTTGAGAGCCCTCACACCTGCTGAGACAAATATAAATTTTGTTCTAATTTCATTTTAAATTGAAATTTTTATATATCTAATTTCCATATTTTCTTTCTTTAACTTTCTTTTGTACAAAAGTGTAACTACAAGAACACTAGGCTCTATGCTTGAATTTTTACTTTCTCTTACCTCTATATATATTAATATATATAGAGAAAAATATTGGGATTCATGTCAAAAATTCGATGTTGAGATTTTGATGGATACACACGTTTTGAGGTTCCCTGAATCCAAAAGAGTGGTTTTCGCGACATGGTCTGTCTCTATGTGTGTGTGTCTGTGAAAAAAATATCTCAAGAACTAAAAGAGCTAGGAAGTTGAAATTTTATATTTAAGTTAGGCACCCCCCTGGGATAAGATACGAAGGTTTTGAACAAAGTCGCCCAAAAAGTACTAGTACTTTACTGATTCACTTTTTTCGATTTTTTTTCGATTTTCTGAAAATTCACTCCAAAGATTTTGATTAAAATTCATAAATCAATTATTTTTTAGATGCTCTTTAAAATGTATTTTCTCATTTTGCCATTGAAATCTTTTGAACACCACTCTACTCTTTTACTTCATAGGAAAGATAGGAGAAATGGTTGCCATGGTAACAAAATATAAATATTTTCTCATACTTATAAATTTTACATCTTAGCGTGCCTACCTCCTATACCAAACATCGCGGGTTCGGACCCAGGCAGTCCGATGATTTTATTTAAGCCATTTGGATACCAGATGGCTTAAATAGAAATGCCTGAACCCCAAATTGATATATTAATTACAACGGTTATCGTCAAAGTCTTATATGGCCTAAGTTGCCGAAAAGACTGTGTGAATGTGTGGTGTGAGTGTGAATGAGAAAAAAGTGTGAATGTTTAAAAAAAAAAAAAAAATTTTTACATCTTGTACCGTACTGTCGCAAACTAAATATACGTCGACACCAAAAATTGGTGTGACAAGCAGAGAATACAACTTTCGTTTACCAAAGGTAAGAGAAAGTTGTCTGCTGTGCGCCAGTCACACCAGATTTTTTAAATGCGTGGGGATTATATTTATTTATTTTATGATATCTTTAATTCAATTTTTGATGCTCTTAATTTTATTTCCGGTATTGTTAAAAGAGATTAAAATAAATAAATAAAAAGTGATATTAAAAATGACTCCCTTTCTTTTATTATATATTACGTATTTATGAATAAATAAAAAAGTAGAATAAAAAATCTTCCCTCAGAGAACTTAATTTAATGTCAAGATAAAAACGACGACGCGCTCGCTGTCTTTTTCGTATTCAATGCGATTTTAAAATTCATTAAGATATGCAAAGAGATAAAATATAAACGTAGGCTATATAATATTAAGTATGAAGAAACAGGCTTATGAAAATCTGAAAAAAAAAAAAAACTACGAATTGTTTGGCATCGTCAAGCAATTTTAATCATATTAACGCTTTCAGTGGGCTACTCCCCTTAAGAGATATCTGGCTCGGGCCCACTTTGCCTTTTCTTATTTCGGTGGATATAACTGCCAAACACACGTCTTTCCCCCCTTTAGAGTATGTTTTTAAAAAATTTTGGAACCAATCTCTGACCTTTAAGGCCCCGTACTTGAACAATATACTTTTTCTCATTTCCGCCCATCATCGCTGGGCACAACTCAATTGTAATAATTCAAAAAAGAAAAAAAAACTCAATTTTCCTTGACATAAACATAAATTAAAAACCATCCATCGTTTTAATAAAACGTTATATATAGATGGCAATTTTTTTTAAATATCACCACAGCGAAAGGGAGAAAATAAAAAACAAAAAAAAAAAAAAGCTGTGACAATTGCCAACGTTTGAAAGTTTATTGCATTATCCGTTCATCTCTCTAATAAAGCACGAAATATTGTCAATTGTCTTTAAGCTTTTTTTTTTTTTTTATAATACTCGAACTTAATTTAAAATAATAAAAGACAAACATCGGATTTTAAAATATAAATATAATTAATTTTTACTATTGACTCTGAGTGGGAGGAGATGGGGGATTAAAAATTAAATAAAAAACCTGGTGTGACTGGTCGCACCTTCGGTAATCGAAAGTTAAGTTCTGTGCTTATCACACCAGATTTTTTATGTCGGCACATATTTAGTGCCCGACAGTACGGTACATTTGAATTCAAAATGTAAAATTTATAAACAGAAAAATATATTTATTTTTCCTATGAAGTACAGTACAAGAGTAAACTGGCCTTCAAGGCCTTAAGGGGAGTAGTTCAAGGACAAAATGAGAATATACATTTTAAAGAGAATCTAAAAATTAAATTTTTTTTTCTCTTTCGGCATCTAAGGCCATTTGGACCCCATCCCTATCTATTTCAAATGATTTGTAGTCAAATCAAATGAAATAAATTTTTCTCGCTTGGGATGGGAGGCGAACCCGGGACTCCGGTGCGAGAGGCTAATGTCTTCTCACTGAGCCACGGCTCCCGGGCGAAAAATTAATTGATTTATAAATTTAAAAAAATAAAAAAAAAAAAAAAAAAAAAAAAAAAAAAAAAAAAAAACTGAAAAATACATCTTTTTGTCTGATCAAAAGCTTATTTTCATGCCTTAGGTAGGTGCCTAACTTAAATATAAAATTTCAACATTCCAGCTCAATTCCTTCATTCTGTAAATCGATCACAGACACACAGATAGACCATCTGGTGAAAAGGTTTCAGGGAACTGTTTTAATGTCGAGATTTTGACATGAATCCAATACTTTCTCTCTATATATATTAACATATATAGATAAGAGAAAGTAAAAATGGTCTAATGCACCTTTTAGAACAAACCCGGCTGTAATACTGTATTTTAAATCATTAAATATGGAAATTAATTAGTGTTTTTTGTCATCAAAAGCATGTAGATATAGTCTATATGGTATAATAGCGGAATATCCGTCTGTCTGTCCATCAAGCCCATTTTGAGCAGCTTCCTATTGGAATACCGAAATCATGTTTTGCACCCTTAAAGAGAACGATAGGGAGAGATCAGGAAACAGTCGAGTTCCTTCATCCTAGTAAATATTTTTACCGATAATTTAATGTAATATACCCTCTGATCTTTGGATTAAGAAAAAAGTCTCATCGCTGCTCCAAGGGGCCCTTATTAAAATAATCATTTTTTTATTTTTCTCATTCTTAATCCCTTAATGAAAATCGCACGCGGATTTGTTAATTAAATTAATAATAACAAAACGATAAATTTTCTTTATTATAGGCTCATTTCTTAAATGACTTTTCTCGTTAATGAAAACAAAACTTCATTAATTTGAACGCCGATATTTGTTCTTAAAAAAAAAAAGAAAGATTTTGAATCCCAAAGAGGAAATATAAGGGAACGGAGTGGGGGTCATTTTGAGACGAGAGAGGCGTAGGTTGCGACACATGTTCTAGATTTAGATTATTTGAATTTTTCTCATTTTTTTCATACGCAGATTCTTTAAAAGGATGTTTTATTAAATCATTTTTTTATACTCATTTTTATTCAAACCTACATGCCTGCGAACATGATTAAATTCCAAGCTTTATGCTGATGATTTTTAATTCTTAATATTTTATATATAACCAAGCGTTTAGTTAGAAACGGAGTTTTTTTTTTTTTAGTAATAATCAGATGGAGGACACGGGCTTTCTTGACAACGCCCTTGTTTACATTCCTGTCAATGGATAAATGCATTACTATTAATATTATTAAATTTTAGAATATTCTAAAAACCATTTAGGGTGTGTTTGTTTTCCTACCCTCTAGAAAAAAATATTATCTTATTTTGTAAGAGGAAATCTATTTTATTAATCTTAAAAAATATTAATAACTAAAAGTGATAGTAAATAATTGCCCTAAGAAAGTATATGAGAAAAGGAATATTATTTATTTCAAAGAAAAAAAACATTTAAAAATATAGTACCGGTAATTTATCATTAAAATTACAAATTTTAAAATAAAATAAAAAGATTTATTAGGTAAATTACTACTACCGGTTGTCCTATTTATTCCAAAAGTTGATACAAATCTAAAATTTTAACGTAAGAAGTACTATTTCGTATACAAGAATATAAAAAATAAGTTAATTTTTTTCACAAAAACAAAAAAAATGACTTTTTTTTGAGGTTTAAAATTCATAAAGGGGTGGGGGTGGGGGTAAAACTTTGACCAAAGACTCAAAAAGTTTTAGAACTGGATCTACAAATCTAAAACAAATCAAATCCTGGTTTCGTCTATGTAGTAAAAATATTAATATTCTCAAATTTGAAATAAATTTGTGTCGACATATATTAAGTTTCAGACAGTATGATACAGAAGAATTCAATTTGTAAAATTGATAAACTTGTTACTATGGCAACCATTTCTCTTATCTTTCCTATGAAGTACAAGAGTAAAGTCTGCTTCAAAAGATTTCAAAGGCAAAATGAGAATATACATTTTAAAGAGCATCTAAAAAATTTTAAAATTTTAATCAAGATCGTTGTAGGAAAATTTAAGAAAATCTAAAACAACAGAAAAAGTAGATCAATAAAGTATTGGTACTCTTTGGCCGATTTTGTTCTAAAGCTTCGTGTCAGGTAACAAGGGGGGGGGGGGGCAAACTTAAATATAAAATTTTAACCTCCTGCCTCATTTCGTTTTTGAGATATTTTGTTCACAGACAGATAGACAGACAATAAATAAATAAAAAGAAAAAATGTTTTAATAACTAACTACGGGACTTCAATAACAGTTCCAAAATTCGGAAAGATCTCCATAGTTCACGATTTGAGAACAAAGCGTGGAGACAAACTAGCACATTTGGTCGTCTTTATTTTTCAGTCTAACATCTTTCCAGAAACTTTTCTTTACATTATTAATAGAAATATCGATCAATTAGAATTAATTAAACATGATTTTATTAAAACCAAACGACAATTTTCCCTGATGATATAATTAATTAAGTTTTCTCTAAAACTGGTAATAAAATATCGTAGCCACTGCAGATAGGTATCGAAGTTGAGTAGGGGAATTTAAATTAGTTCATTTTAAATTTAATAGATAATTTCAAAGATATAAATCGAGCCATTCTAACGAGCTCATTCGTTAATTGCCAGTCTGATTCAACGACTGATTCTGCTGTTTTATCTCTCCCCATCCACTTGTTTCATTCTCTCTGTCCATTATTGCATTGTCTTTGCTTTTCCTTCCTCTGTTTCTCTTTTGTCTTCTCTTTTCCACATCTCACTTTGATATGAGGTTTGTTTTTGTTTTTCCATTTTATCAAAATTGCTTATTGCAAAATTAATTAACCTCGTCTAGCTAATGAGCCATGTACACATGGTGAAAACATCTCGTGATCATATTGCGCGAGTGATCAAGTATACGTTATTAGCTAACAGCGGGTTCTTGCTTGCTCCCTTTTCCCACCCTCCACAAGGGAATAATTGGCCAGGCAAAGTCTCTTGTCTCTCTCTCCACCCACCAAAAAGCGAGCCAACTTCTCTGATCTAGGTAATTAACGAGTAGTGAAAGGTATTTATAAAAAAAACACTCTAACTATTTTATATTTCTTTTTTATTTGTACCTATTAAATTAAAGATTTGTGTCGTAATATTTAGTTTCCGACAGCATGGTATATTTGAATTCAAGATGTAAAATTTATAAACATGGGAAAATATTTATATTTTAGCATTTCTTTCCTATTTAGTACAAGACTAAAGTGTGCTTCAAACAACAATTTCAAGGGCAAAATGAGAATATACATTTTAAAGAGCATCTAAAAAATAATTTAATTATTTATTTTAATCAAAATCGTTTGAGCGAATTTTGGGAAAATCAAAAGAACCTGAAAAAGTACATCAGTAAAGTACTAGTACTTTTTGGGCGATTTTGTTGAAAAAGCTTCGTGTTACGTACCATGGGGGCAGTAACTTAAATATAAAATTTCAACCTCCTAGCTCTCTATATTTTGTTCACAGACAGACTATTTTGCGGGACCCTCTTTTTTCGACCCAGGGTACCTCAAAACGTGTATATCCATCAAATTCTCGACATTGATTTTTTGACATAAATCCAATACTTTTCCTCTATATATATTATATTACATATAGGTAAGAAATTTTGCAATTTTACTTTCTCTACCTATGTATATATGTAATATATATATAGAGAGAAAGTATTGGATTCATGTCAAAAATTCGATGTCGAGATTTTGATGGATCTTCACGTTTTGAGGTCCCCTGAATCCAAAAAAGTGGTTTTCGCGACATGGTCTGTGTGTGTGTGTGTGTGTGTGTGTGTGTGGTGTGTGTGTGTGTGTGTGTGTGTTCAATTTTAAGCATGAAGGAATTGAGCTAGGAGGATGAAATTTTATATTTAAGTTAAATACCTCCCGGGACCGGAAAAATAAGCTTTTAATCAAAATCGGCCAAAGAGTACTAGTACTTTATTGATGTACTTTTTCAGTTTTTTTCGATTTTCTCAAAATTCGCTCTAACGATTTTGATTAAAATTCAAAAATCAATTATTTTTTAGATGCTCTTTCAAATGTATATTCTCGTTTTGCCCTCAAAATTGTTTGAAGCACACTTTACTCTTGTATTTCATAGGAAAGATAGGAGAAATGGTTGCCATGGTAACAAAATATAAATATTTTCCCATGTTTATAAATTTGACATCTTAAATTCTAATATATTGGCGGAAACTAAATATATTTCGACACAAAAAATCTGGTGTGACAGCACAGAACACAACTTTCGATTACCGAAGGTAAGAGAAAGTTGTGTGCTGTGCGCCAGTCACACCAGATTTTTTAAATTCGTTTTACTTTCCAGCCATGAGGGCTTCTCTCATGGATACTCTCTGTTGATTGTTGATAATCTAAACCCCCCATCATCTCTCAAAAGCCGTAAAAAATGCCACTCTCTAAAATGTAAGTGATCTTATCGAGAGGATATTGAAGTGGCTCGTGTTTCATTATTTTCAAACACCCTATATACCCCCTCCCTCCACCTTCCTCTCCCACTCATCCTTCTTTTACCATGACTCCCGTCTGTTTTAACTCTTCTGATCAGAGAGCAAAAAAGAGAGGATGGAGCAAGGGAATTTACACAAACCAGAGAGCTCAGCTCCATCGAGTAATAGAATAATTGAGTTAAGGATAAAGAAGAGAGGATGAATTTAATAACACTCGCAAATTATTATTAATTACTTTGACTTTCATGTTTATTAGTTACGATCTTGATTTAATTTATTACACGTTTGAAAAATTATATTTATTTTTGTTGATTTTCTATTAAAAGAAAATTTTTGAAAGAAAATATTTAATTTTAAATTGGTAACCGTTGGCTCTAGTTGATACATTATGCTTTAATAGGAGAATTAAATTCAAGTATGATACGCAAGGTTTTTTTGGTTTCATATGATTTCAATGATTTATTTATTCAACATTAACCACTTTATACGTATTTCGACATTATAGGTGTCAATCATCGGAAGTGAATTACATACTGTCAGTATGTCATCTGATGCAATTTAAATGCCGTCTTCATTTTTTTTTCTAAATTAATTGTATCCAATATAATTTAGAAAATTTTTCATTGCTTGGGTTGGGAAGTGAATCTCTGACCCTTAGCTTGAAGCTATAACTCACATAATAATTAAGAAAATTTTAAAGTAAGCTTAGACGATTTATTTAAAAATTAATTGTCAAATAGTTCAGCACTCCTGCAAAAGATGGCAGACTAGTCTAACAGCTGATCCCCTATTAATCTAGTTCGACCTCTGCGCCCTCTCTCTGTTTTGCGGAAAATCTTTTTTGTAGTAGGTCATCTAAAATTTTATTAGCGGGGCGAGGAACATCCCCAAAAATATTTAGTGTTTTATTTAAAGATCACCTCAAATTTTATTAAAATAGAGTGAAAAATAAAATATATAAATCTATTTAGAGGGTGGGAGGGGGTGATAAGTCGGAAGAACTTTCTGAAGTTATATCCATTAATCTTAAAAATCCGATCAAAATCTAACCAGAACTATTTGAATTGAATAATCGTTTTCACCCCTGTATAAATAAGAGTTTTCTTCACCTAATATCAATTATCCATAATTAACACTGCACTGTAAAATTTTGTATAACTTATTAATAAATGCTAAAAAAAAATTCCATGAATATTCGACTATAATTCTTGAAGATATCCAGTCCGAGTCCACCCGAGTCGAAATTTAGCTCTTACTTTTATCCCTCTGGTCCTGAATAGGTCCGATTTAGAGCATTGTAGCTCCGAAATTGAACCCTGAGATCATATCATTTTCTAATAGACCCTAATTTTTATTCTCAGGTCCGACTTTGATCTCTGAACTGGTAAAATAAAAATTTTCAACCCCTAAGACACTATAGGAGGCTCAATGTCGGACTTTAAATTTCGACTCGGGTATGCGTTTCAAAAAGACAGACAGACAGACTGTCTTTTATATAATAGTATAGATAAATGAAACATGAAAATTTATTTAAAAAAATACATAGTTTTTTTATTCGTTAATTTTAATTTAGAGACCGCGCTTGCAGATAATTAACGTAATTAACATTTTATTGTGTCCGATAACTACATTTTATCTAATTCTTTAAAATGAGATAAATTAAATTAATTGCTCGATAAATTGTTAAAAAAAGAGAATTAAGTCAAGACTATTCGTTCACCCTCTATAAAATTATCAAAATCCCAAAGCCCTACCCTACTCCCCTGCCCCTGACTTTCCTGATGTCATCAAGATCTCCCCCAAGAGAATAAAGAAAAAAAAGATCTGATGAAAAATCTTCCTGTTCAATCTAAGTCTCATAAAGACTTGACAAATGAGCAAAAAACATCTGAAATGTTGCCAAATTTAAAAAAAATAAAATAAAAATCTGGTGTGACTGGTCGCACAGCACACAATCTTTTCTTACCTTCGGTAATCGAAAGTTATGTTCTGGGCTTGCCACACCAGATTTTTTGTGTCGTGATAAATTTAGTTTCCACCGAAAATATTTATATTTTGACACCATGGCAACCATTTATCCTATCTTTCCTATGAAGTACAAGTGTAAAGTGGTCTTCAAACAATTTTGAGAGCAAAATGAGAATATACATTTTAAAGAGCATCTAAAAAATAAATGATTTTTGGATTTTAATCAAAATCGTTAAAGCGAATTTTGGGAAAATCAAAAAAAAACTGAAAAAGTACATCAGTAAAGTACTAGTACTCTTTGGTCGATTTTGTTCAAAAGCTTCGTGTCACGTCCCATTTGGGAACCTAACTTAAATATAAAATTTCAATCTCCTAGCTCTTTCCCTTCTTGAGATATTTTGTTCACTCCCACAGACACAGACACTCAGACTAAACATGTTGCAAAAAACACCTTTTAGGATTCAGGGGGCTTCAAAAAGTGTATATTCATTAAAATCTCGACATCGAATTTTTGACATGAAACCAATAGGTACTTTCTCTCTATATACGTATATTAACATATATATAGAGGTAAGAGAAAGTAAAAATTTAAGAAACAGAGAAAACATTTGTCTTTCAGAAATTTTCAAAAAAAAAAAAATAAATAAATAAATTAATAAATGACTATGTAGATTGGATTGTGTCCAAAATTTCCATTTGAACGAGATTAAACCCGTCACTAGTCTTATGTGGTCATAAGACGCACAATTCGTCTTATGTACGTACATAAGAGTACTGTCTATCTAATAAAGTAAAAAAAAGATTAAATAATAGTAGCCTTGACCGTGAATAAAAAGAACTGCAACAAACTCAAAATCAATAACGAATTATGACATTGTTTTTATGCTTTTTTTTTTAAGAAAAAAATTGAGTTATATCTGATTTGTTAGTGATACCAATTCTGGATGAAAAAAAAATTGAGAGATAATGAGGTTGAAATAAAAACAAAATTTGTCCTTTGTTTCGTGTACGAAAGTCAGATGGGAAAATCGCAGTAAAACAAATCTTTAAATGTCAATTTGAATTAGAAATAGGCTACTATCTCAGTCAAAGGAATATGTTTGCTAGTTTTCTTACTCAAACTTTACTAGACAACTAGAGAGATGGTGTTAATTTATTTATTTTAAATGTTTTTTGATAAGACTGATTAATTTTGGTTGTTACAGATAGTAGATTCTAAATAAATAAATTTTCACTCCCTCGGTGAGTTTATTTTAATTTTCAATTACTAAGTATTAATTGAAACTTAATAATTTGATGTATAAATCGATATAAACAGCGACGAGTATAAAATATCAAAAGTCATATTTTATGTATAAAATAGAAATTAGAGAACAAAATCATGTATTTGAAAATTTTTGCTTTCATTTACTTACTGTAAGGTTTTAACGAGCCCAGAGGCTATTATCCGGAAACGCTTCTTTCGCCGGATATCCACCAATTTTTATCTCTCTGTAACTGCTTGACCGCTTGAGATGGATTTTCATACAGAACTCACTAATATGAAGCCCTAGTTTGGGTGCAAAAAAACAACTCAATCGGTAAAACCGTTTCAGGGAAATAAAATATTTAATTGAAAAAAAAAACGGATATCTAGAGAAAGAAGCCTTTCCAGTATGTTTATAAGAACTATTTTCTTTATTTTCGCCAGTATAACCACACCCTTAGTTATCTCCGCACATTATAGAAACCCAGTAAATGATAATTCATGTAGTATAACAACTCTATCTGCATCTCAATGTGTTTGATCGTGTTGATTTAATCCTCACAAAGTAAAAAAAATAGATGTCAAAATATCAATGGAAATACAAATTTCAAAGTCCTTTTAGTATCCCAAAAAGTGTCCTTTCGGTTGGATGAATCTCAAAGTCAAAAAAAATTGAATTTTGTCGTCAAAAATTAATCAAAGAACGAACTTTGATCAAGTGTGGAATATAATCAAGAGAAGATTTCAGATCAAATATCCGGCAAGTAATCATATATCCTTATTAACTATAATTAATTACCATTCGGAGATGAATTATTATTCAAAGCACGTCAGGCAAATGACCACGTGATGATAGTGAGGTGAGATGCTTTGAGGATTATGGATAGTCAATCCGAAAGAGAGAAGACCGCCTAATTGGACTTAGATAATCAGGGCAAAGTAAATTTTGATATTAATTATTTAAATTATGAATTCCAAAGTTTTTTTTTTTTAGGTGTCAAGGCAAATTCATTTTCTTTCTCGTCTTAAGTAGAGAAGGTCGACTTGATGGATCTTATTTCAAAGTTCATTAATATTCTGTGGTTCGCTCTTGAGACTTCTTCCTTAAGCCATTCTCATAAAAAGTAATCGCATGAAGTAAGAGTATTATATGACCTGGAAAATGATCATTGGGTTAGTTACTAACAGGCAAGGTAAAGTAACGTGCGGTCATATCAGCTTTAACAGAATTACGAGATAAATAAAATTGTTTTATAAATAATAGTTTTTATTTTTGTCTGATTGTTTTCAAAATGATTCTTTACATAAAGATATAATTTAGTAGGCTGTAGAAAAGGGAGGGGAAGAGAATTCGATTAGAAAAGCCACCACCAGCCCAACCAGACACCACCAAGTGGAGACTTATCCCCTGAAGTGCCAGGCCCCCCAGGCTAGATTTGGATTTCATTGTCCAATTGGGGTTAGAGAACAAAGTCCTTAACTTTGTATTTACTGACAGTGCCATTGGCCAACTTAATGCTTCTCTGCCCTCTCCATAACATCTCTATTTCCATTAAACGCTAGATCCAAAAAGAATAGGATATGAAGTGCGTAGATTAGAAATAAAATATTCAGGGCCGGTCTCCACTTTTTTGCCATACAGTATAAACATACTATATATGCAACACATCCGTCCCATTCTCTTCGTCTCTTTTTCAATATTATATACATTTTACTAATATGTTAAATTACCTGGGCTTTTCATAAAGAACGCCATCTTAAATAGCTTCGTCAAAATTAAAAATTTGAATTTATTTATATTCTTTAGATGAAGGGTTAATTTGAAAGAAAAAGAGGCTTTATGTTTCAGCTTAGAAGGAGATATTGTAATTATCAATTTTGTAAAAATTGTAACAAAAGTTCGATCGCAAGCGGCAGAGAAAAAGAAAAAGCCTGATATTTGAAGAATGATGAAGTGGAAAGGAAGAGGACAGGCAGAAGAAATTGCAGCCTTAGTTCTTATGATTTTTATCCATTATCCATATTTTCATAAGATGGGATAAACCTCCTAGCTATATGGAGATCGTTAATTGAAAACGGTAACTGTCACTAGGTAGAATTTCTTGCTTGTTCAATGAAGTACTCTCCAACAAATTTATTCTGTCCATTTTTTAAGTGGGTGTTCAATTGGTTTCCATTAATTTAGAAAACGGAAACTATCAAATTATTAAAGAAATTACATATTCAAATTTTAAGATATTATATACATCGCGAGGGGGATTTATATAATTAAATATTTATTAATTCATACATCCGAAAAAAGTGTGAGGAAAAGGGAAAAGGGAGTCGAACCACGGATCCATCAATTTGTACTCGGTGAGCCCTTACCACTAGATCACAGCACGGAATTTGTGGCGCCGAATTTGGGTCCATTTCTCAGAATGACTAAGATTGCTTTCTGAGTGAGTTCATATACCCGAATGTCGTGCTGTGGTCTAGTGGTAAGGGCACACCGAGTACAAATTGGTGGATCCGTGGTTCGACTCCCGGCGGCACACCCTTATTTTTTCGGGTATATGAATAAAATATTTAAAGATGTTGATAAGAGAAGTGGCTGTTCAGCGATTTTTAATAAAATATTTAATCATATCAAATTATTTTCTCAATTATTCTAATAATTCTGGGAGAATTTGCTTTCTTAGATCTGAGCAGGAAATATGAGTGTATAAATTATCAGACATTAGAATTCCATTATTGATACGAATACAAAGATGAATATATATTTTTTTCTAAAGCATTTGCAGCCCTTCATATAAGATAAGCTATCTCTTCTTGAACTTATTATAATCTAAAAGACGTAAAATGAATAAAGTATCCAATTACCAATATTCTCTGAGGCTAAACTCCTAATACATTTAATACTCTAATCTAAATATTACCTCTGTATCTAATCTAATGATTGAAACTTATCTCTTGGCTCTTTTTTTACAGACCCACTCTCTCGTTTTTTCTCTCTTAATTTCTTTTCAAAGTTTCTTTTAAAATAAAGATCAAATTGTTAACGATATAATGTCAAAAATCTAATTAAAAAGTTGATTAATTAAAGAAAAAAAAAGCGTGACTAAATAAAATAAATAAGCCATATTCGCTAAAAGGTTTCTTTGCACGTTTGTGACAAAAATTTTCTAAAATTACTTACCATTTAATTAAATTTTAATTTTAAAGAGTTAATCTAATCTCTCGTTAAAATGAAAATTAAATTTAATCAGCTTTTATTTTTAAACATATTAAAATTTTTATTTAATATGGAAAAAATCTCTGACGGCACACAACTTTCACTTACAATTAGATAGAAGAGAAAATTCACGTCAAAATTACAATATTTTAATCAATAATATACAATTTAAAGTAAATAATATTCAAGGGCACTCATTTTTTTTAAGTACAGGGCGGTATAGAAATGGAATTAATTTTTAACTATTTTTATAAATTTTATATTATATATTTCGGATTTCCTATCTAATTGAATTAAATGATTAATAATTGCTGCTTAGATAACATGTCGCTTCCAAGCGTTTTAATTATAAGGGCCGTAATGTGATGAATTAAGGTGAAGTATGTATCTTTTTGTAACATTTTTTCCGAAACATTATTTATGACCCACCGCCTTTTCTCACAGATGTCCCCTTTTATGTTAATATAGATCCACTAAGGAAGGAGTGCCGATAGGTCTCCGAAATATATGGAAATATTGCCTTACTAACGAATTAAAAACAATTGCTGAAAATAAAGCGTTTTTCTTTTCTCTTTAATAAACGAACTAAGAACTTCAGCATCACCACTTGAGGAGAATAGAAATGGAAGGCTTTATAGGGACAAAATTTGCCAATCAGATTTTTGTGAGGTATTCTAGCAAAGACCTAAAATATGATAGAAGCCAATCCAGGTCAATCCTCGGACTAGCAGTTCGAATAAACCTAATATTGACAATGTCAACACCTCTAATCTCTCTACTACTCGCTGGAGGTAAAGCCAGAACAGTCATATATATTTGGGGTAAGAGGGAGAGGGGGGGGGAGAATTAGACAATTTGGGAAATAAATATTTGATTATAATACATTTTTACACAAAATATTTGGATATTACTCAATTAGTAAGTAAGAAGACATTTTATATAATTCCCTAAACCCAGGAAGGGAACGAATAAACGATCCTTTTGCCCTCGGCATGGGGGAGAGGTTAGCGCTAACCTCGTATACTAAACGTTCGCTTCACCCCAGGAGTCGATGATTTTATATAAGCCAATTGGATACCAAATGGCTTAAATAAGAATGCCTGACCCTATATGTATATTTATCAATAACGGTTATCGTCTAAAGTCTTAAATGGTCTGAGTTGGCGAAAGACTGTGTGAATGTGTGGATGAGTGTGAGTGTGAATGAGAAAAAAGTGTGAATGTTTTAATTGTAAAAAAAAAAAAAAAACGATCCTTTTGTTCACGTCATTTGAGGGGAGAAGGGGAGGGCATTTGCCCCCGTAAAAAATTATTATATTTTTTTAAATTTGTCCTTAAATAATTATTAATCTAAAATTAAATTATATTTTAATTAAGTATTCTAGTCGGCATAGCAAATAAAAATACGTAATTGATTCAAGGGCGGATACAAGGGGGATAAAGGGGGTAATTACCCCACCCCCAAGAAACACCTCTGGATCCGCCCTTGAATTGTATTTGTTTACTGCCTGTCAGAGACGTTTGTTTATTCATTTGACTATATATAGTATTCGAAGTTTTTATAGCTGATTCTATTAATGAAATACTATTTTGATTCATAAACTGAGAAGTCACTATATATATCATTCGCAGACTTTACCATTGTAAATACTGTACATCTAACCTACTACTATATGAAAAAATATACATACTGGTATAACATGGCATTAGTTATATAAAAAAGTAGACCAACGATATTGATATAAGTTAGGTGAAATGTTAAATTTAATATTAATGATGACAACCCTAATGATCTGAAGGTGGTCCTAAACAGGACAGAAATGCCAGCAGAAAGGGGAAATAAATGAAATTATAATAATTCTTCAATATTAATATTATTATGTATAAAAAGCTAGTTTATTATATCAGTCACTCCATCTGAAAAGAAGAAATCAAAGTTAAATTATAAATGAAATAAAAAAAATATAATAATACGTCCTAGTAGGGTTTAGAGCCAGCCAATGGACCGCCCCCCGACTAGGCGTAGAGATTTTTATCATTTTAAATTAATTATTATTATGAACAGAGATGTTTTTATCTCTGTTGTTTTTAACAGCCAACAAAATCTTTGTTTATAAACAAGACTAAGTTGTGCAGAACAACTGTACGGGTGACCCAGAGGACTGTTGTTATAAAGTTTAATGGCTATCGCAGCCGAAAAGACTACAATTTTTTATCTTATTTAAAGCTCTACTCACATAGGATAACTGAATATATTTACACACAAATATTTATATATACACACCGAGAGGAAAGAAAATATAAGTTAACAATATAAACCTGTTACTCAAGTTTTGTTTGCTTGGGGGTTGCTATTTGTTTTTGATTTATGTCAGATCTCTCTTTTTAAACTTTAAATATTCTCCGCCTAATTCATAAAACCTTAAACAATGTTTAAAGAGAATTTGAAAAGCATTTTAGCAAAATCTTAATTCATAAACATATTTTAGGCCTAAATACTTGTTTAAATTCCTATTTTAGCTAGACAGGCGAGACCCCCTTGTTTAAGCTCGCTAATAAACATTTTGTAACCTCAAAATTTTCGATCACAACAACTTGACATTTGAAATAGCCTATAGTATCATAGGCTTTTAATAAAAATAAACGTAAGTAAAAATTCAAATGTATTATATGTTTTTTCATGAACAAATTATTAATCTTGATGAATTAATATTTTCAGAATAATGCAAAGTATTGAAACGATAAATACAATATGCAATATTATGAATATGGCCAGGGCCGCAGACAGACTTGACGGGCCCCGGGGCTACTAATAACACGCCCCCTCACCCATTAAGATTTTTTAGGTATGTAAAAGGCTATTGTGGCCTTCATGCCAAAAATTTTTTACACAATTTTTAAAACAGTTATACATAAGCTAAGCTTACAATATTTATTTAAATAAAAAAGTTATTTAAAAATTTTTCAAAATTTTCTAAACATAGGGTTACCATCATTTATTGAGGCCAAACCCGGACAGACGACTTCCGGGGTGGGGTATGGAAAATCTTTTGAAAATTAGACACTGAAATCTGCGTTTTTAGCTATCCTGAGACGTGAAAAATATTACTTGCTTAGAGCTTGAGGCCTGGTGCCCGGGCCCCCACAGGAAAAAATGTGCAAAAAATGATTTTCTTTATTGAAATTTTGAGATTTGAGCTTAAAGGGCCCAGCATCCTCAGGAAAAGGCAAGTTTTTGAGCTCAGGGCCCGGGCCCCTTCAGGAAAAAAAAAATTCAAGAAAATGATTTTTTTTTTTAATTGAAATTTTAACTATCAAAATTATTTTTTATTAGAATTTTAAGGTTGGAGCGCAAAGGGCCCAGGCCCCGGGGGATATAGCCCCCCTGCCCCCCCCCCCCTGTCTGCGACCCTGAATATGGCCTATCAAATAGATAAAAGGATTATGCCTGGGGGAGAAGATTATTTAAAAAAGAAAAAAATCCTTTTAAGACCTTAAAATCTGTTACTATTATTAGTTACAATACACAGGAGGCGTACCGAGGCAGTTGGCGGCCTGGGGCGGCACTAGAAGAGGGGGCCTTATATTGAATTTTTTTTTTGGGGGGGGGGGGTGCTCATCTTTAAATATCCTTCTCCACCATACATAAAAATATTTTAAAAATACCGTATATCCCTGAACCCCAAGGGTCCCGGGACCTCTCGAAGAGAAATTTTCATTAAATTTTGATTTTTTAACTAAATTTTTCAGTTTTTACTTGAGCCCTGAGGGCCCCGGGTCCTCGCAAGAGAAATTTTCAATAAATTTTGATTTTTTAACTAACTTAAAGAGAAATTTTCATTAAATTTTGATTTTTTAACTAAATTTTTGGGTTTTTATTTGAGCCCTGAGGGCCCCGGGGCCTCTCAAAGAGAAATTTTCATTAAATTTTGAGGAAGGTGAAGAAAATAGACTTAATTCGGCCCAAAATTATTTATTACCAATGTCTACGTTTCGGGGACTAAACGTCACCCATCCTCAGGACAAAGGTCGTAAAGTCTTTCGTGCCTCCAGCACTCGTGTAATAAATACAACAATAATTTGTTGTGTGAAATGATGGCTGTATTTTATAATAGGGTTCAGCTCACCATATAGCCAAAATTACTTGCAAATTTTAACCACGAGCCACTCTGAGTCAATGCTGACCTTTGTCCTGAGGATGGGTGACGTTAGTCCCCGAAACGTAGACATTGGTAATAAATAATTTTGGGCCAATTAAGTCTATTTTCTTCACCTTCCTGTAAATTAGACGGCCTTCCTCCATACGATTATATTAAATTTTGATTTTTTAACTAAATTTTTCAGTTTTTATTTGAGCCCTGAGGGCCCGGGGCCTCTCAAAGAGAAATTTTCATTAAATTTTGATTTTTTATGTAAATTTTTCAGTTTTTACTTGAGCCCTGAGGGCCCCGGGTCCTCGCAAGAGAAATTTTCAATAAATTTTGATTTTTTAACTAACTTAAAGAGAAATTTTCATTAGAATTTTGATTTTTTTAACTAAATTTTTCGGTTTTTATTTGAGCCCTGAGGGCCCCGGGGCCTCTCAAAGAGAAATTTTCATTAAATTTTGATTTTTAAATAAATTTTTCGGTTTTTATTTGAGCCCTGAGGGCCCCGGGGCCTCTCAAAGAGAAATTTTCATTAAATTTTGATTTTTTAAATAAATTTTTCGGTTTTTATTTGAGCCCTGAGGGCCCCGGGGCCCTCTCAAAGAGAAATTTTCATTAAATTTTGATTTTTTAACTAAATTTTTCGGTTTTTATTTGAGCCTTGGGGGCCCCGGGGGCCTCTCAAAGAGAAATTTTCATTAAATTTTGATTTTTTAACTAAATTTTTCGGTTTTTATTTGAGCCCTGAGGGCCCCAGGGCCCTCAAAGAGAAATTTTCATTAAATTTTGATTTTTTAACTAAATTTTTCGGTTTTTATTTGAGCCCTGAGGGCCCCGGGGCCTCTCAAAGAGAAATTTTCATTAAATTTTTGATTTTTTAACTAAATTTTTGGGTTTTTATTTGAGCCCTGAGGGCCCCGGGGCCTCTCAAAGAGAAATTTTCATTAAATTTTGATTTTTTAACTAAATTTTTCGGTTTTTTATTTGAGCCCTGAGGGCCCCGGGGCCTCTCAAAGAGAAATTTTCATTAAATTTTGATTTTTTAAATAAATTTTTCGGTTTTTATTTGAGCCCTGAGGGCCCCGGGGCCTCTCAAAGAGAAATTTTCATTAAATTTTGATTTTTTAACTAAATTTTTCGGTTTTTATTTGAGCCCTGAGGGGCCCCGGGGCCTCTCAAAGAGAAATTTTCATTAAATTTTGATTTTTTAACTAAATTTTCGGTTTTTATTTGAGCCCTGAGGGCCCCGGGGCCTCTCAAAGAGAAATTTTCATTAAATTTTGATTTTTTTAACTAAATTTTTGGGTTTTTATTTGAGCCCTGAGTGCCCCGGGGCCTCTCAAGAGGAAATTTGGTCATTAAATTTTGATTTTTTAACTAAATTTTTCGGTTTTTATTTTGAGCCCTGAGGGGCCCCGGGGGCCTCTCAAAGAGAAATTTTCATTAAATTTTGATTTTTTAAATTAAATTTTCGGTTTTATTGAACTGAGGGGCCCCCGGGCTCTCAAGAGAGAAATTTTCGTTAAATTTTGATTTTTTAGCTAAATTTTTGGGTTTTTATTTGAGCCCTGAGGGCCCCGGGGCCTCTCAAAGAGAGAATTTTCATTAAATTTTGATTTTTTAACTAAATTTTTCGGTTTTTATTTGAGCCCTGAGGGCCTCTTAAAGATAAATTTTCATTAATTTTTTTTTTTTTATAAATATATGGGGGCCTATGCCAGCACGGGGCCTGGGGCGGACCGCCCCCCCCGCCCCCCTCGGTACGCCACTGACAATACATTTGAGTTTCAATATTGAGTAGAAATTCAAACATATTTAATTGATTGGTTGATATTTGATATTTAAACATATTTATTTTTCGTTAAATCAAACTTAAGTAATTATTATACAAATGTATTTTTATTTAGCTTATTTTTATGGCTTTTAATTGATTTAAATTCCTTTCAGTTCCTTTGGAGAATGCATTGAAACTGAAAAAAGGGGTGTGTTTATTAGTATCGAGTCCAAATGGAATTAAATGATTTATTGAAAAAGTAATATTTTGAAAAAACTAACCTCTGACATTTATATTTATTTTCATTTTGTCTGTTTTCTTTACTCGCGTTCAAATCTGTTTTTTATTTTGTTTTAATTTAAAGACATAGAGTAATTGCTGAAATAAATTTTTTTTTTGATTAAAATAAACCAAAAGCAGTGGCTATGGCAAAAATATTTTTTCTTTTCTTACTCGGTCAAATTTTGGCTTCTTTTTCTTATTTTTCATAATATTAAATTTTTCTTATTTTTCCATATTCATTTAAATGACAATAGTGTTGATTTGTCCAATTATTTGTATTAATTCTATAAGGATCTTATTAAAAACGGTCAAAACAAATTAGTTTGACATATAAATATATTTCTCAATCTCCGCTTAAGATGTCAGCTTAATGCAATAAATTTTGCAAAATGACGTAGGTTTTTGCCATGTTGCCAAACTTAATATTCTTAAATTTCATATTAGTTAATCTACAGTTTAAATGTGTTTATGAATAGAAAGATTGCTTAAATACATATTATCGTTTAACAATTGACTAGTG
>JAKCPI010023667.1:0-22869 GCA_023213315.1 Euborellia annulipes | reverse complement strand
ATAATCTAAGAGCGAGAAACGTACCAGAAGATCTTATACCATAAAACTGAATGAAGTGACAGCCAACGAGTTAATTTAATGCAAGTAGAATGAAAATAAATTAATGATGCCCCTCTTGGCTATGAATTTTAAAGAAACAAAGATTTAATATTTGTTAAAAAAAAAAAAAAAACTTGACTTTTGATTCCTCCTATCTATAAAGATGTATAATATTTATCTTCCAGTTAGTGATTGAAAAGGAATCCTATTATAAAAAATGATATTTCACTTCCCTCTTTCAATCACGATAGCTGACTCCCCCTCAAATGTTTACACATAGGAAAAAAAAAGACTTTACACAGAAACCAAGTTTCACATCTCCTGTAAGATTATATATATAGCAGGTGGCATTTTGAAAGGCATACGATCAACTCTCTGGAGAATAGAAGGACCAGTGAAGGTCTGGAGTTGCACATCCTCTCTGGAGAGAACTCCCCTAAGGTCCCAAGGGAAATTTCTCAGACGACCCAACTTGGTTGGTGGAGTCTTCTATTCAGGGAGATAAATAATTTGAACATTTACTGAGATAATAGCCTAAGATATCCTCAGACTATGAGCTATTAAAATTGTTATGAGAATCCCTACTATCAGTTACATAGAAATTTGAGGAGGGTTAAAAGCAGGAATATTTAATCTTGTCAACAAATTTACGAAAACTTGAGAAGGGAATTTTAATATTATTTTAAAAAAAGATAATTGACAAACGAAATTAACAACAAAGTTAGAATTTAGAATGTCGGGTCTTCTATTCATTCCACAGTTTCCTCCTATAGAAAGGTTTGTGGCATCGGAGGCCATTTAGATTTCAATTGAATTGAAATAAATTTTTGTTATATTTTATTCCTTTTGCTATTTTATCAAAGTCAAATTATGTCTGTCTGTCTGTCTGTTTGTAACGCAGGAACTCCGAAACTACTCGGCAGAATTTCATGGAGTTTTTTTTTTAATGGGTAAAGAATTGTCCGGGGATTGTTTTAGGCTATCAAATTAAGGGTAGGGAATTCCTTCTTTTTAGCCCCGCAGCTAGTAAATAAATAAATGTATAAATATATACTTTATATGGATGGATTCAATGAAAAATCTGTTTTTTTTTTTTTTTTTTTTTTTTTAAACACTCAATTTTTTCCCATTCACACTCACATTAACACAGTCTTTTCGGCAACTTAAGCCATTGAAGACTATTACGATAACCGTTATTATAAATATATATATATATTGGAGTCCAGGCATTTTATATACTAGTAGAGACCATAAAGAGCCCTCGAGCTTGGTGTAGCTGGTAGCGCGCCTGCCTTATATACCAAGGGTCGTGGGTTCGGATCCCAGGCAGTCCGATGATTTTATTTAATCTCTTGAAACAGTCCCAGTTAATCAATTTTGCAAGAATATGGAATTTACTTTCTACTAGTGTGAATGGGAAAAAGAATTCAACACAAAATTCAATGACACACAGAGTTTTGAAATACATATCAAGTATTTATACCAATTAAAAATAGTACAGTAGAGTCCCATTAATTCGGATTAGCGAGGTTCGGATTACCGGGACTCTACTGTATTTTTAATTAATTTTAGCTACTACTACTACATATAACGTTTCTACTAGAGCCAAAGGTTACCAGTTTAAATTTAATAAGAATTTTTTTGATTTTCAAAATTAATTAAAATTTTATTTTTTCCAATTGTCTGTTTTATATATGCCAGACATGAACATTTAGATTTAAGAAAAGAAGAGGAAGGTAGAATGATTTTGGCTTTTTTATCAAAGAATGTCCTTCCATGGCCACAACTCCTTTAATCGGTCTTTGAGAGGAGACAGCAATCTATTAAGGAGAGGTGCGCCGAGTATATAATTAGTATGTAAGCAAAGACTTCTGCTTGGGCTTAATCAGAGTTTGCATGCAGCACTGATTGTGTTGCCGATGGTTATTTATTTAAAAAAAAAAGAAAAAAATGGCTTCACAAAAGCGCTGTTGCAATGTTCTTTGTGAATTGACAAAATTAAGCTAACTACGACTGTGTGCTAATGCCTGGTCGGTACACTTGTCAACGGAACCGAGCAGCTGCCAGCCGCTTTTCTTTTATTATTATTTGAACGATGTACAATCGGTCAATAAATTCAATTTATACGACTTTTTTCCCCCAGTGTCCTAAGATATGTGCTCAGAATAAAGAAAACGTTAAATTAATGCAAATCGCTTGCAAATCAAGCTTCTCTGTGTTTAGCAGGGTCTTGAGGAAATTTGGGATACAAGATAAACGCTAAATACTCCTTATATAACAAAAAAAAAAAAAAATAGTAGTCTGATGTCGCTATCACATAACTTTTAATACTAACCGTATATAGAAACTACAAAAAAAAAAGTTTATTTATACCCTGCTTGACAAAAGTCATTTATTAAGTTGGCTGAGAATAAAAATAAAAAAAAAACTTGGGATTTCTATTATTTGATTTCTATCTTTGTTATATAAGTTGATTCAAACAAAAAAATTATTCTCAATGGAAAAATTTAAAAAAATTATTGTCTTAGGTTAAATAAATAACTTTTCTATTTATCTAGTTAGCATTAAAAAATGATAAATGATTGATCTGGTTCGAAAAAGACTTTTTTTCGTAAGGACGTTTTAGACTCTGAAAGCGAGGTTTCGTCTAACGAAATAATTTTGTGGTTCGATGATTGATATATAAATGTATTTTTAAACAGGAGGCTCGCTGGTGTAGCGGGCTAGGGTGTCGGCTTCTACAAAGAAGATCCCTGTTCAAACCCTGGGCGTGCGGGATTTTTCATTAAATAAAAATATTTATTTAATGTAAACAAATCCTCAAGCAGGCACTGGATTGGAATATTGGATCTCACCACAATAGCCCCAGGCAACTCTACGAGGAGAGAGAATTGCTGTGACATCCTATGGAAGGGACGTAAAGAAGGTTCCCTCTCAGTGATGCATTCTTCGAAAGGAGCCGATGCTGAGGAGTCCCACCTCAACTAGGACATCCTCCTCTAGCATAGAAGAGGTTGGATAAAATAACCGACTGGAACCAGTAATAAGGATTAGTTCATTATCTAGAAACGAACGCAGAAGTAGGAGTTAGAGATAGGAAATTATGTATCTTCACGGGGTGCTGGTAGATGGAGGCAGCTAGAGGCCGGTTGGGTTTGAGGTGTGTGCCTGCGTGCACAAAAGTGCATCTCCTGAGTCTGGTAGGAATTTCAAATAATAATAGTAGGCCTAATTTCAAAAGTAAAACTAGCTATGATTTCTTTTTCATAATGTAACATTTACTGTCTTAGCGAAACCAACGCCACACTTGAAAGTTTATTTATTAGGTGACTGAAAGATTCAAACCAAAATACTTTGATCTTTTTTCGGGTCCGACTCTTTCAAAAATTGACTGCGTCCCTGGCGCCGCTGTTCTAACAGTCCGGCGTCCTTTCTTTGTCTTTGCGCTCCGGGCAGTCGCCCACTTCACTTTAGAATTTGTCTATTTTCTTTTTACTTGCCTGATTACCCTGATTTGGGTTCGGCAAAAAATTAATTACAATAAGAGAAGTCGTCTGTCACAGAGAATATTAATCTTTCTTCAGGCGGACTATTTTAATTATGAAGTTCACAAAAAAAAAAAAACGAATTAAAATTAATGGCATTTTTTGCCTACTTTGAGAGATATTGTTAAGAAAATATAGGGTAAAAGATCGACCTAAAAAAGTTTCTAAAAAGAAGAGTGAATAGATATTACTATTAAAACAAAAGTCATGAGTTTTCTGAATAAAATTTGTAAAATTTTTGGCGGTGTAGGCTAAAAACAAGAATCTTGCAGAGTTATAAAGTAGGATGAAAAAGGCGCTCGAAAAGTCGATTTTCGATTTTGAAATCGATTCTCGGAATCGACTTTCCGACTTTTTAAAAACGATAACTCGTGCTTAGGAGATACTCAGTAAATATTTATTTATTTATTTATTTATAATATAAGATTTATTAAGTATAAACATTTTATTAAATACAAGACACACAAATATTGTTTCAATATTTTTATAAAAGAATATTCTATCCAGAAATTGCACGTGATATGGCACCGAACATTAAAATAAAATATGAAAGTTGAGTGTCAAAATAAAAGATTAAAAAATAGTAATAAATAGTAATAATGGCGTAGTCCTGATTATTGAAATTCCTTTTCAGAAAAAGAGGTATGGTGGGGACAGTGGCGTATTCGTGGGGCCCAGCGGGGCCGGGCCTCCCCAAAGCCTTCCACAACAAAAACCAAAAAAAATACTTATTGTTTTCCCCTAATTTTTTTAAAATAATTATTTTATTAACTCTCATAAATTCTAAAATCTAAAATAATGGAAAAAATCTTTAATATTTACGAATTTTGTATTAAAATTATTTTTTATTTCCAAGAAAAAAATTTTATTTTATTTGTTTTTTATTTATAATTCTTATATTATCTAAAAAAAAGTTTCTCCAGCTTTAGTTTCCTGAATATGAGGGGGGAGGAATTTTTATGTTCATAAAATTTTGGGCCCCCCAAGCAGAAAATCCTGGCTACGCTACTGGGTGAGGACAATAAAAACCACGATGAATTGGTATATACTATTCACAAAAAGTGAAAAAATAAAAAGTAAATTGATTAGTGCTGAGGCATAAATTTATTGACCTTTCGGCTTTACAAGTTGGCCATCTTCAGAGCACTAAAAAAAGTTATATGATATATATACACAAAAAAATACATTTTTAAAAAATAAATAAAAAATATAAATACCTAATAATTTCTTCGCCATTTAATAAATACCAAATTAAATAAATTAATAAAAATAGTGCGATTTCAAAATTGAAAATTCAAAAAAAAAATTTTAAAATAAACATAAGCTTAATATGTCAATAAAAAATTTCAAAAATAAAATAATGCCAAAAAAAAATATTAAACAAAAATATAAAAATATATGCAATTGAAAAAATAAAAATAAAAATATTTCATTATATAAGAAAATTGCATATACTATCAATATATGATAAACCCTATTCATGTGTATATATATATCATTTACACTTGTTCGATAATATTTGAATATGTAATTGAAGAAAAAAAGATTAAAATCGAGAATTAAGAATGCCACATATGTTCACTAACCGATCTTAGAAAGCGTGTTGATTGGTGTGTTATGTGTAGGTTTTAAAAGAAAGATGAAAGTCATCAATGAAAACGTTACAAACTATATTACCATTGGATACCAAGTATTGTAAGAAAAAAGTCGAAGTCGTCCAGTGAGAATCGATTCTAATCGACTTGAAAGAGTTTCAACTCGATTATTTTCCGTAAAAGATCGATTTTTGATTAAAGTCAGAGTCGACTTTCCCATCCCTATTATATAGAGCATGCAAAAAGAGGCAACTATTGGCCCCAGGAACCAAAGTCGCATAACGGCGAAGTGAGATAAAAAAAACAGCAAGCATTGTGTCTGTCTGATCAAATGCGATTGAAGAAAGGTTAAGGATATGAGGAGAAATTGTCTTGAAAGAGGGACAAGAATACCTATACACTTTAAAGAAATCTCAGTAGAACAGAGTTCAATTTATTTGTTATCTCCTTATCATGGTCCGATTTTTGAAATTAGAATTTTTTTGAGACCAAAATTAGGATGAGTAAAATTGATAATTACACTTTTGAATAAGTAATTAATATTATAATAAAAATAATTATTGGGAACTTTCCTTTTGTGTTCAAATAAAGTTTTTTAATTAACGAATTGATGAAAAGGTTTTTGGTATTTGAGTTGAAAGAAACTTTGTCGAGAAATGGTTGCCATGGTAACAAAATATAAATATTTTCCCATACTTATAAATTTTACATCTGAATTCATATGTTCCGTACTGTCGGGAACTAAATACATGTCGACACGAAAAATCTGGTGGTGACAAGCACAGAACACAACTTTCGATTACCGAAGGTAAGAGAAAGTTGTGTGCTGTGCGCCAGTCACACCAGATTTTTTTTTTTTTTTTTTTTAAATAAAAAACATTCACACTTTTTTCATTCACATTCACACTCACAGTCTTTTCGGCAACTCAGGCCATTTAAGACTTTGACGATAACCGTTGTAATATATAGTATCTATTAGGCGTTCAGGCATTTCTATTTAAGCCATCTGGTATCCAAATGGCTTAAATAAAATCATCGGACTGCCTGGGGTCCGAACCCGCGACGATTGGTATAGGAGGTAGGCACGCTACCTACTACGCCAACCTCGGGGGCGGTGCCATCGGTTCAACGTATATTAAAATTTATATAATAAAGAAATAACCCCTAAATGGCCGAAAAGGGTTTAAAAAAAACATCACTTACCCTTACTTGGAAGAGACTTATGCCTCATAAGAAAACTTTAATCATGAGTTAGTTATATGAGAGAGGCAATGCGTAAGCCTTGGCGGCCTGGAGACAATTAAAAATTATTATTTTCAATAAAATTAATTAATAATAATCAGAAATTAGTATTTTAATAATTGAATTTAAATAATGGTTATTTTTATACTAATTAGTCTTGTTGACATTATTAAATTAAATACATTGTAAGTAATTATTGATATAAAAAATTAAATTTACAAAATTGCACATTAATTAAAATTTAAATTATTCGTAGAGAGATATATTCTAAATCTGTGGGTCCTGGGTAAAGAGAGGGAGGGATTGGCCAGGAAGCAAGCCCACTAGGCTTTGACCATTATAAAATCTATAAAATAAATTTCGAGAAAATTGTAACAAAGTACACCAACTAGTAAAATACTAGTACTCGAGGTTTCCCGAAGTCGAGATCTAACGCAATTTGTTTTCTATCCCGGAAATTGAAAATATTTAAAATTTGAAAGAAATCATTAATCTAAAAAAAAGTTGCAGATATTTTAAATAGCTTTAAAATTTAAGGTCGATAGCTTCAAAATTGTGGCAGCCACCCACCTCTCAGCACCTCGAGACGCGCACCTTAAACCGAGATACGATTTAAGACCGAAACGTTATCAACCGGAAGTTCACTGCTGCGAGCACATACCATAGAAAGGAGAGTTCCAATTCAAGTGAGAGATATGCAAGCATATCTTCTCTTCATTGATATTGATTCTCAACTGAGAAAACATATTTTAGAGCTAAATAAAAAATCTGGAGTGACTGGCGCACAGCACACAACTTTGCATCTACTCCTAACTTTATGATCAACAAATCATAGAAATTAAAAGGATACCAAAATGTTTTTTACTTTCTCTTACCTCTATATATATGTTAATATAAAGAGAGAGAAGTATTGGATTCATGTCAAAAATTCGATGTCGAGATTTTGATGGATATACACGTTTTGAGGTCAAAAAAGTGGTTTTCGCGACATGGTCTGTGAACAAAATATCTCAAAAACGAAAAAAGCTAGAAGGTTGAAATTTTATATTTAAGTTAGGCACCTCCATGGGACGTGACACGAAGCTTTTGAACAAAATCGGCCAAAGAGTACTAGTACTTTACTGATGTACTTTTTCACTTTTTTTCGATTTTCTCAAAATTCGCTCCAACGATTTTGATTAAAATTCAAAAATCAATTATGTTTTAGATTCTCTTTAGAATGTATATTCTAATTTTGTCATTGAAATCTTCTCAAGACCACTTTACTCTTGTACTCCTTAGAAAAAATGGTTGCCATGGTATCAAAATATAAATATTTTCCCATACTTATAAATTTTACATCTATTTGCAGGATAAGAACTAATCATAGCTCAGTTCCAGCTCATCTCCATAGATTAGGAGTCGTCGAATCGCCCCTATGCGCCTGTGGAGAAGAGGGGAACCTACATCAAATATTCTTTGAATGCCAGCTTAATAGAAGACATATTCAAGAACTCCTAAAAGTTGCCACCAACTTCCTACAGCAACCTATCTATCCACAAGAGATGTTTAATTTAGAAAAAGAAAAAAAGAAGAAATTAAAAATAATAATAAACTTTATAAAAAATGTAGACATAAAAATTTAAAATGTTAAAAAAAAAAAAAAATCTGGTGTGACTGGCGCACAGCACACAACTTTCTCTTACCTTCGGTAATCGAATGTTGTGTACTGTGCTTGTCACACCAGATTTTTTGTGTCGACATGTATTTAGTTTCCGACAGTATGGTACATTCGATTTTCAAGATGTAAAATTTATAAGTATGGCAAAATGTTTATATTTTGTTACCATGGCAACGATTTCTCCTATCTTTTCTATAGAGAACAAGAGTAAAGTGGTCTTCAGAAGATTTCAATCACAAAATGAGAATATACATTTGAAAGAGCACCTAAAAAATAATTGATTTTTGAATTTTAAAAAAAATCGTTGGAGCAAATTTTGAGAAAATCGAAAAAAACTGAAAAATTGCATCAGTAAAGTACTAGTACTTTTTGGCCAATTTTGTTGAAAAGCTTCGTGTCACGTCCCATGGGGGTGCCTAACTTAAATATAAAATTTCAACCTCCTAGCTCTTTTCGTTCTTGAGATATTTTGTTCACAGACACACACACAGACAGACAGACACACAGACAGACAGACACACAGACAGACACACAGACAGACAGACCATGTCGCGAAAACCACTTTTTTGGATTCAGGGGACCTCAAAACGTGAAGATCCATCAAAATCTCGACATCGAATTTTTGACATGAAACCAATACTTTCTCTCTCTATATATTAACATATATATAGAGGTAAGAGAAAGTAAAAAAAAAAATGATGCTGACTGAAGTGTGCTTTGCATTCATGTACAGAAGGTCAAATTAAATAAAAAAAAAAAAAAAAAAAATTACATCTTGAATTCAATTGTACCCTACTGTCGGGAACTAAGTAATGTCCACACAAAATCTGGTGTGACAAGCACAGAACACAACTTTCGATTACCGAAAGTAAGAGAAAGTTGTGTGCTGTGCGACCAGTCACACCAGATTTTTAATAGTTAAATTATGAAAAATAAATTAAATTTTCTATCTTATTATTTCTCGTCTACGACATAAGCCCTATTTCCCATTAATTTTGAAATGAAACGTTATTATTATTATGTACGTATGTTTCAATTCCATAATTACGAATATATAATTAGATATAATAAATTAATTAAATTAAATTGTCCTATTAGTTAAATAATTAATGTCATTAACGCTTTTTTTTCAATGAATACTAAAACTAATGAGCAAAGTGTTTTTTTTTATATATTTAAAAAAAAGATTTAATTCTCCTTCTCTTTCTCATCTTAGAAAAAAAAAAAAAACTAATCTAACAAGAGAAATTAATTAAGTTGAGATTCTTTGTTTTTGGTTAATAATAAAAAAAAAAAAACACTTTAAACACCATTAAAAATCTTATTATTTTTAAAAAGGTAAAGGTATAGAAATTGATTTTGTTCTGCATCTACTCCTAAATGTGTAATCATATAAGGATATTGATTGATGAAGAAGAAAAAAATTCAATTTAAAAATCTGGTGAGACAAGCACAGCCATAATTTCTCTTAACTTCGGTAAACGAAGTTTAGTTCTGTGCTTGATACACCAGATTTTTTTTGTGTCGAGATATATTTAATTTCCGACAGTATTTAATTCAGATGTAAAATTTATAAGTAGGTATGGCAAAATAATTATATTTTGTTACCATGACAACATTTCTCTATCTTTCCTATGAAGCACAAGATAAAGTGGTCTTCAGAAGATTTCAAAGGCAAAATGAGAATATACATTTTAAAGAGCATCTAAAACATAATTGATTTTTGAATTTTAATCAAAATCGTTTTAGCGAATTTTGAGAAAAACAAAAAAAACTAAAAAACTACATCAGTAAAGTACTAGTACTCTTTGATCGATTTTGTTCCAAATCTTCGTGTCACGTGCCAGGAGTGCCTACACTGTTAAAAAAACTTCCAAAAAACTTCCTATACAAGTATAGGAACTCTGTTTCATAAACTGTTTATGAATATATTGAGAAAGTTCAATTTGTTGCCAACCTAACAAATGTCTTGTATATTTTAAAATTAATTATTTTGGTAAAAATTGTTAATTTTTATTTTTATTTTTATAGCTATTTAGTTGAATTACTTTATAAAAATTATTTAATTAGTATGATTGTAATATACTTCATAAATATTTAAATAGTTTAGAGCGCGAATTTCAAACCAGAATTTAATAAATTTAGTTTTGTGAAATAAATTTTAATAGAATAATTTCAAGTTTCCTTAAAATAATTATAAAATAATATTAATAAAAATTCCTTGAGGTAGTCGAGTTATCTGAGAACGTTTAGACCAGTGATTCTCAACTTGTCGCGGTACACTTTTAACGATTTCAAAATTTGGCGGCACACAAAGAAAAAGATAAGTTTAAAAGTTGGTAATTTGTTCATAAACTTTTATATTAATTTTATTTCACATCCTGGGTGTATTAAAATTCAACCACGAAAGTATATGGAAAATGATTGAAAATTCATATTTTTTTTTACAGTGTAACTTAAATATAAAATGTCAACCTCCCAGCTCTTTTCGTTCGTGAGATATTTTGTTCACAGACAGACAGAGCATGTAGCGAAAACCACTTTTTTTTGGATTCAGGGGACCTCAAAACGTGTATATCCATCAAAATTTCGACATTTGAAATGAATCCAATCCCAGCTAGCAGAGCCTCGTCAAAATGACATCAGAAATTGGTCATAACTGGTCAAATGACTAAATAAAACGTCTTTTTTGTAACGTCTTTAAAACGTGCAAAATATCACACTATAAAGACGTACCTATCACAAGACTTATTTTTAAAATTTTAAAAATAATCTAACTATCTCTTACCTCAATATTTTTATTTTAATACGCATGCGCACGCATTTCGAGCATGCGTATATTAAAAAAATTTAATTTTATATGTGATTTTGTGATATCTCATTTTTTTCATCCATCAAGTTATTATAATGTCATTAAAACATCAAAAAAAGGTCAAAAAAAAGCCACGGAATCCAGTAGCGTCATTTCAACTTTTTCTTGGGGGAGGGGCAAATTTTTTTCTTGGGGGGTAAACATTTTTTTTTTTTCTTTAAATTTACTTACAAATAGGTACTCAAATTTGGTCAAAACATATTGACATCTTAGAAGGAGGGGGCAGAGGGGCCAATTGTCTTCTTTTATTTCATTTATTTTTAAAAATGATACATTTTTACTTTTGAAAAATAAAATCTTTAAAAAAAAAATTAAAAGAGTAAGAAATTCATTTTTTTCCAAAATATTTTATATAGACCCTATTGTATTTCTAATTTCTAAAAACATTTTATATTGAATTAAAAGAAGAAAATTAAAAATATTTATTTCCTTAAATTAGTATAAATATAGTAGAGCGGGCGCTGGAGGTAGTTGAGTATGCAAAATCTGAGGACCGAATTCTGACAATGGATTTGGGCTAAGAATAGCTCCCAGAATAGGGATCCGGATCTTGCCGGGCCAATTTTTGGTCCAATTTTTTTTTACCCCCACCCCTCTAATCTCCATAGGAAATCAATGGAATGCATGCTATGATGATGTGAAAACCTGCAATTATGGTCAAATTCGAGTACTTAAAACTTCAAATAATGAAAAAACTGTCTTGTCAGCAACTGAGGGGATCCTCTATAGTCCCCTGAGAAGTACTATCTTGCCACCAGTTGTGGTGGTCCCCTCTAACCCCTTCAACTCTTTTCTCTCCCTTTATTATACATTTAAATATACGGCCTAAACACCACGCCAAATTGTGGGGACCGGCAATTATGCTCATAATTCACTACCTGGTACCCCAATTAATGAAAAATACTATCTTGCCGCCAGCTGCGGTGGTCCCCTTTAACCCCTTCACCTCTTTTCTCTCCCTTTATTATAAATTTAAATATACTGCATTAAAACCATGCCAAATTGTGGGGACCGGCAATTATGCTCATAATCCACTACCTGGTACCCCAATCAATGAAAAATACTATCTTGCCGCCAGCTGCGGTGGTCCCCTCTAACCCCTTCAACTCTTTTCTCTCCCTTTATTATACATTTAAATATACGGCCTAAACACCATGCCAAATTGTGGGGACCGGCAATTATGCTCATAATCCACTACCTGGTACCCCAATCAATGAAAAATACTATCTTGCCGCCAGCTGCGGTGGTCCCCTCCTAACCCCTTCACATCTTTTCTCTCTCTCTGTTATAAATTTAAATATACGGCCTAAACACCATGCCAAATTGTGGGGACCGGCAATTATGCTCATAATCCACTACCTGGTGTATTTATAATAAAGGGAGAGAAAAGAGGTGAAGGGGTTAAAGGGGACCACCGCAGCTGGCGGCAAGATAGTATTTTTCATTGATTGGGGTACCAGGTAGTGGATTATGAGCATAATTGCCGGTCCTCACAATTTGGCATGGTGTTTAGCCCGTATATTTAAATGTATAATAAAGGGAGAGAAAAGAGTTGAAGGGGTTAGAGGGGACCACCGCAGCTGGCGGCAAGATAGTATTTTTCATTGATTGGGGTACCAGGTAGTGGATTATGAGCATAATTGCCGGTCCCCACAATTTGGCGTGGTGTTTAGGCTGTATATTTAAATTTATAACAGAGAGAGAGAAAAGATGTGAAGGGGTTAAAGTGGACCACCGCAGCTGGCGGCAAGATAGTATTTTTCATTGATTGGGGTACCAGGTAGTGAATTATGAGCATAATTGCCGGTCCCCACAATTTGGCATAGTGTTTAGGCCGTATATTTAAATGTATAATAAAGGGAGAGAAAAGAGTTGAAGGGGTTAGAGGGGACCACCACAACTGGTGGCAAGATAGTACTTCTCAGGGGACTATAGAGGATCCCCTCAGTTGCTGACAAGACAGTTTTTTCATTGTTTGAAGTTTTAAGTACTCGAATTTGACCATAATTGCAAGTCTTCACATCATCATAGCATGCATTCCATTGATTTCCTATGGAGATTAGAGGGGTGGGGGTAAAAAAAAAATTGGACCAAAAATTGGCCCGGCAAGATCCGGATCCTTATTCTGGGAGCTATTCTTAGCCCAAATCCATTGTCAGAATTCGGTCCTCAAATTTTGCATACTCAACTACCTCCAGCGCCTGGTCTATAGCCTAAAAAAATTTTTTGATAAAATCACTAGCAAATTTTTTAAAATTTTAATTTTATTAAAATTGTGATTTTATTTAAAATTTTTAAAGCTTTATAGTAGATTTGTTTTATACTATTTGAACATATTAAATTATTTTAATTTTCTAAATAAAATTTTTTGCCCCCCCCCCCCTGATTCAAATTCGTTCCGGCGCCCCTGCATATATATAAGAGGTAAGAGAAAGTAAAAAGAAAAGTATATCAATAATTAGAAGATGATCTATTTATTTATTAGATAAAAAATAAAAATTCTTTTAGGGAAAGGAGGAAAAGGAATAAATAGAAAACGTTCCTCTCCCTGATCAGATCATTCACTAATTAATTCCTCTTTCTTGCTTTAAATTCTTCTTCCTGGCTGTAACTGATCCCTCATCCCACCCTTCTAGTTCACATACTGCCGGGAGACAAAGTTTGCTAATGGAGAGTGTGGGGGGGGGGGTGAAAATTCCTTCCTTTAGGACATTCTTTGGCTTGTACATTTCTAGAGGCCTTAATTCCTCTCTCTTTTTATTTCTATCGAAAAATTTGTTATAATTTAGTTAAGGGAGTTCAGGAGCGACGTCTAAACGTACTTAAAAAAAAACTAGACTATAATAAGGAATTTTTCAATGCGTTTTTTTTAAATGAATTAAATTCATAAGAGATTATTGGGACATTTATTTATACATATTTTTTTTAATGACTTATTAAAAAATTACCGTAATTAGTTTTTTTGTTATCAAGCAAATACAAAAAAACAATCTGTCCCAATAATCTTTAATTTTTTTTTTAAATTTAAAAATGAATTTATTGTTATTATTAATCACATATTAATTAAGAAATTTTTAAAATAAGCTTAGATGATTTATTTAAAAATCAACTGTCAAATTAGTTCAGCATTCGTGCAATAGATGGCAGGCTAGTCTAACAGCCGATCCCCTAATTGCCTATATTTATATATTTTTATGCTTTTATAAAAGATACATAATATATAATAACATTTATTTTTTGTTAAAAGATCAATGAAAATCAACCAAATGCATTAAATATTATTAGCTACCATTCTGACATCTCTTGGCAAATTTTTGAATTACTTGATTTTGTGGGCTTACTTTTAATGACACACAACGCCATCTTATCGGGAAAAACATGCGTAACCACTTCGTTCCCGTTCCCCCTTAAACTTTTAAAATAATTCTCGTTGTTTTGATTGGTATTTGATATACATCCAGAAGTCGAAGAATATTCAACCCGGGCTCCATGATTGGATGTCGTTATTGGTCATCTAGAACCCTGCACCCTGATAAGACTAAAATTTGTTCTATGAATAACTACTAATCGAAGAGCTTCAAGCAGCTAAGCATATATTCTTTAACGGTGAATAGGGGTATACGATTATGGAAAAAAATAATCGAATTACGCTTGTCGCATTAAATTATCCAACGTTGCTAAAATAGTAGCCATTTAAATAAGGGAACCCCTCGAATAACTGCTTAAAAAAAAAAACCCAGTTTGTGTAGAACTAAAAAAGATATTAATGGAAATCTATATTTTTTACTTTCTCTTACCTATGTATATATGTAATATATATATATAGAGAAAGTATTGGATTCATGTCAAAAATTCGATGTCGAGATTTTGATGGATCTTCACGTTTTGAGGTCCCCTGAATCCAAAAAAGTGGTTTTCGCCACATGGTCTGTCTGTGTGTGGGTGTGTGTGTGTGTGTGTGTGTGTTCAATTTTAAGCATGAAGGAATTGAGCTACGAAGTTGAAATTTTATATTTAAGTTAAACATCTCCCGGGACCGGAAAAATAAGCTTTTAATCAAAATCGGCCAAAGAGTACTAGTACTTTACTGATGTACTTTTTCAGTTTTTTTCGATTTTCTCAAAATTCGCTCCAACGATTTTTTTTAAAATTCAAAAATCAATTATTTTTTAGATGCTCTTTAAAATGTATATTCTCATTTTGCAATTGAAATCTTCTGAAGACCACTTTACTCTTGTATTTCATAGGGAAGATAGGAGAAATGGTTGCCATAGTAACAAAATATAAATATTTTCCCATACTTATAAATTTTACATCTGAATTTAAATGTTCCGTACTGTCGGGAACTAAATATATGTCGACACAAAAAATCTGGTGTGACAAGCACAGAACACAACTTTCGATTACCGAAGGTAAGAGAAAGTTGTGTGCTGTGCGCCAGTCACACCAGATTTTTTTTTTAACAAATATTTATTTAAATTTTTTAATAAACTAAATCCCATCAGAATGTTGTTGTTGTTTTTTGAGAGGAACAAGCAATAAATGAATAAACACCTTGAGGCTACCTGTCGTTAAATTAAAAAAAAAAAAAATCATTCCTTTCTCGTTCTTGTATTTCAATTCATTTTAAAACACTATATCATTAGATTAGAGCCTATAATAATAATAATAATAATAATATCAAATGATACATCGCCATATTCGATTCAATTTCTTTGAATATTATTATTAAATGAAAATTCATGTTCAATTTTTTTTTTTTTTTAAATTACCATAATGACGTTAACGTTAATAACGATATCCTTATTCCAATGTATTAGCGAAATATGGCTGAAATTTTAGTGAGAATGATGACAATACTCAATGATATTGTCCTTAACTCCTAAATTTATAAATTTTATCCAAAAATTCTTCTCTTCTTCTCGATACTTTTCTTTCGATACCAAGTACTTTTGGAATCGATACTTTGGAATCGAGTACCAAGTAGGTATCGGTCGGAAATACTCGTATCGATACTCGGTCCACGTATGCGATAATTAATTAGGTAGGAAGAACGTTTACGTACATTTGTTCTTATTTACAATAGAAATAAGTGGAATGGTTTGTACTACTGTATTTTAATTTTTATTATTTGAGTGTTCAACAGGAAAACATCTTGAAAAATTATTATTTTGGGTAGCACCTCTAAAAGTGAAATTTTTTCTTAGTCGTAATTGTTTTTTTTTTTTTTTTTCACCAAGAACTTGATGTTTTATGGCTGTGGAGATTTAATCAAGATTCGCAGGGACTTTGAAGCCAGGAGATTAAATAAAAAACTTTTATTTAATTTTCTATTTACCGACGTTTCGGTCTCCAATCACGACCTTTATCAGGGCAAGTATTGTCAATTATACACGATCTTAGGTATTTAATATTCATTGCAATTAAAAATATACAATTTATTTTTACTTTGATATGTACAAAAATATTATCTTATACTTGCTACTCGGAGGTCTCTGATGATGAAGGCCGTAATTGGCGACCGAAACGTCAGCAAATAGAAATCAAATAAAATATTTTTTTCTTTAATCTCCTGGCTGCGAAGTTTTTGCTTATCTTTAATTGTACGAAAAAAATTGACCGATACGAGTAAGTATCGATACTTTTCAATCGATACCGAGCAGGTACTCGATACCTTGCGACCGATACCTGTATCGAGTAAAAGTATCGTTTCATCCCTATGCACAGATGTTCGGTGTAGTGAATAAAACAATTTATATAAAAGTCAAATTGAATGTAATGTAATTGTAATTTTAGGCCCTGAAGATGAATCGTCGAGAAAAAATGCATTCATTTGGCCTGTTTGAAAAATAAAAATGAAATAATTAAATTGTTTTATTCACTACAACGAACATCTGTGCAATGAAAAGAAGCTGCAGCAATATCAATTCTTATTTAAGCCATGTTGGCTTAAATAAAAACATCGGACTGCCTGGGATCCGAACCCACGACACTTGGTATAAAAGCCAGGCGCGCTACCAACTAGACCAAGCCCAAGGGCAAGTTTGTATTAATAAGGTAAAAATAGCTAATCCATTAGCAAGGATGGTATGACCCCACTTTATTTTAATCTTTTTCTTTAAAAGCTATTTCCTGGATTTTCATAAAATATCCACTCTGGTGGAATAAATGCTTTATTAAAAAAAAAGCCATAATCATTTATACACATTCCAATGAATATATTCAACAAGTAGTAGTAGGCTCTTTTTTTTTTAATTCAATTGATGATATGAACAAAACAAAAGAAATCAAAAATGAAATTAATCCATATATAATATTAAATTGGTTGAAAATTAAGAGAGAGAGAGAGAGATGCCGATTTAGTCATCAGGAAAAATTGATTACCCTATTATTTAAATAGCGTTAAAGTGAAAACCAACAAATAAAATTGTTTTTTTTTCTTATTTAATTACTCTCTCTCATCACACACACATAATAACAGATAATGACGATTTCAGTGATTTTAACAAATTTAAATTTTCAAATATTTTAATATAATCCCATGAATTCACCGTTGGCACTAGTTGAAACATCGTTAAATTTATTTAAATTATTATATAACTATAGATAAATAAATAACACAAGGTTAAGTTTGAAAAGATTTTTATTTTAGCGTATACCTAATATGTTTAATAGGCATAAGCTAAAATAAATTCATTTTCAAACTTAACCTTGTGTTATTTATTTATCTATAATTAGGTGATAATTTAATTAAATCTCAACTACTGGATTTTGTAAACTTAATCATGAAATTCTTATAAGAAAATTATTGAAATGTTTTTTACTTTCTCTTACCTCTATATATATATATATATATATAATATATATATAGAGAGAAAGTATTGGATTCATGTCAAAAATTCGATGTCGAGATTTTAATGGATCTTCACGTTTTGAGGTCTCCTGAATCCAAAAAAGTGGTTTCCGCGACATGGTCTATCTGTCTGTCTGTGAACAAAATATCTCAAGAACGAAAAGAGCTAGGAGATTGAATTTTTATATTTAAGTTATACCCCTGCCACGTGACATGTAGATTTTGAACAAAATCGGCCAAAGAGTATTAGTGCTTTACTGATGTACTTTTTCAGTTTTTTTTTTTTTTTTAATGATTTTCTCAAAATTCGCTCGAACGATTTTGATTAAAAATCAATTATTTTTTTAGATTCCCTTTAAAATGTATATTCTCATTTTGGTCTGAAAATTGTTTAAAGCTCACTTTACTCTTGTACTTCATAGGAAAGATAGGATAAATGGTTGCTAATGTTTATAAATTATACATCTTGAATGTTAATATATCGGTGGAAACTCGACACGAAAAATCTGGTGTGACAAGCACAGAACACAACTTTCGATTACCGAAGTTAAGAGAAAGTTGTGTGCTGTGCACTAGTCGAGATATATAGGCCCTATATATTTTCCAGATATATTAGAATTCAAGATGTAAAAATCTGGTGTGACTGTCGCACAGCACACAATCTCTTACCTTCGGTAATCGAAAGTAATGTTCTGTGCTTGTCACACCAGATTTTTTGTGTCGAGATATATTAGAGTTTCCACCGAATTAAAATTTGTGTGATTTGTATTAAACAAAATCTAATTTTGTTTGCATTAAATAATAAAAAAAAAAAGATGGCACTACATATGCCATATGAATGGTAAAACTTTAACAAGGATGATATGAAATAATCCAGTAATATTCGCAATTAATAATTTTGAAACTTATCAATATCCCTAAATAAAAATAATAATGGAAGGCATTATAATTCAACACTTGATGATTTCTTAAGCCTACTCCAGACTAAACATTTATTTCTGAAACATTGTTTCTGAATAACTTGTTTTTATTGTTCCACGCATGGGCGGATCCAGGGGTGGGAGGGGGACATGGTCACCGGTGCGACTGGTCGCACAGCATGCAATTTTCTCTTACTTTCGGTAATTTAAAGTTGCATTCTGTACTTGTTTATATATATATATATAAAATTTTTTAATTAATGCAGAAAACGGAAGAATTCAATAACAGGAATGAAGAGAAATGCAGCCAGGTAGGAAGTCTCTATTATTAAATCAAACCCCTTCGTTGTAAGACGTTTCGGCCAAGAAATTGCAACAAATGAGTTTGATATAATAATAGAGACTCCCTACCTGGCTGCATTCCTCTTCATTCCTGTAATCTCCCTTTACTCCCCCCCCCCCTTATATCCGTCCTTGGTCCCACGTTCAATCTTTCAAGTGAAATTATTGCAGTAGCAAGAAGAAGAAAGAGAAGCAGCTAGTAATTATTTCATTTATTTAATACCCATTAGGCTGACGTTTCGGTCTCGGTTGAGACCATCCTCAGAGCTTATGGGCTGTCAATATTGGTTATGAATCATATGATTGAGTTTGTAATCTTTATCCTATATTGACAGCCTGAGGATGGTCTCAACCGAGACCGAAACGTCGGCCTAATGGGTATTAAATAAATGAAATAATTACAAGCTGCTTCTCTTTCTTCTTCTTGCTACTTCAAAATCTTCTATCCAGCTATACATCTACTTTTCTCCAAGAAATTATTGCAGTGCTACCAATTTATTTATATTATTACTTCTCGGTTAAATGATTTTTGGTAAAAAGGCTATCGCCAAGGGATTTCGAAATCTCAACACCGCTCGGGTTCGAATCCAGCTTGCCGCAACTCCTCAGAGGATAGGAAAGTGGTAAAAGATCTCACCCCAACGGCAGAAAGGGCCCAATTTGGTGTGGCCTAAGTGCTTTAATACATTAAATCCAAGTTCTAGACTATTGCCAAATGATTTCGAAGCTTCATTGAAAAGAAAAAAATCATTGAAAAATTTAGCAAAGTAAAACTTAATTAGGAATTTAATTAGATTTTGTACATAAACACGTCATAGACTTGTTTAATTTTGTTTCAAAACTTGGAACATAATCCTGAAACAGTTTAAAAACAATTATTCATAAACATGGTAAACAGATACAAATGTTTACAGTTTGTATTAGAATTTACAGTCACTCATTAAGCCAACTTTTTATATTTTTAGACCTAATTTATGGCTAATAAAAATTTTTGAGGTCGTAGACTCATGATCAGGTCTATTCTCTAAAAACAGACGTTAAAATTTAAAATAAACAAATGGGTGTTAAAAAGTAATGTAAAAACAATCACCGTTAAAATGCTATACAAAATCACTTCCTTGCCTCAAATAGCTATTCTGTAAACAAAAGCCAAAGCGTTAACATTTAGTTAATAGTGTTAAAAATTAATTGCCATGACTAGGGGGTGGCTTTAATATTTTAACGCGGTGTTTAAAATAAACATGGCCTCCTTAATCTAAAAAGTAAGGTTATGATTTTGATAGTTTTGAAATAAAAGCAACATGTTAACGTCGCTGTTAAAACTTTGTTTAGAGAATTGCATTGATTGTTTACATTACTTTTTAACACCCATTTGTTTAATTTAGAAGAGGGGCCAGGGAGACTTCTTGGTGAATATCAGCCAGGGTAAATAAATTTTTTTTTATTCTTTGTTGCCGACGTGGCGCTAGCCCACCTCAGGATGGGTGTGACTAGCGCCCGAAACGTCGGCAACAAAGAATAAAAAAAATTTTTATTTACCCTGGCTGCTATTCACCAGGAGGCTCCCTGGTCCCTCTTCCAAATTAAATATCTACAGTCATTCAACTAACAAATCCCATTTGTTGGCGTAGTAGGTAGCGTGCCTACCTCCTATACCAAACGTCGCGGGTTCGGACCCAGGCAGTCCGATGATTTTATTTAAGCCATTTGGATACCAGATGGCTTAAATAGAAATGCCTGACCCCACAATAGATATATTCTCTACAACTGTTATCGTCAAAGTCTTAAATGGCCTAAGTTGCCGAAAAGACTGTATGAATGTGTGTGGAATGTGAATGAGAAAAAAGTGTGAATGTTTTTAAAATAAAAAAAAAAAATCCCATTTGTTCATTTTAAATTTTAACGTCTGTTTTTAGAGAATAGAACTGGAGATGTTTTATTTAAATGTATAACTTTATAATTTTTTTTGAATGAATAATCAATTTAATTGTGACCATTGCATTTTTTTTTTTAAGCAATTAACTCGTTCACTCTCACCACACTCTCTGATTCGTTGGGATATTGCCCTCTAAACTGGTTACTGGTTTTATAAATATATATATTAAAGAAGAAAGGAGAGAGAGAGAGAGAGAGAGAGAAAAAGGATCAAATTTATTTCATTTTAAACGACGATGCCCAATCTAATGAATGACTAATAAACTTCGAACAGGTCCCCTAATCTCAGACTGGCTGGCTGGCTGGCTATTTCCCTTCTTCTTAATTTATTTATTTACCAGACTAAAAGACCATTGCAGGGTAAATGGCCGCCTCCCTTCTAATGCGCCTTAATCTCTTCGACTTACCTAGAGATCTTTGACAATTTTAATCTAAAAAAATCTGGTGTGACTGGTCACACAGCACGGTAATCGATGACATTGTGTCGAAGTTTCCGGTATATATGAATTTAAGATGTAAAATTTTAATAAACATGGGAAAATATTTATATTTTGTTACCATAGCAAACATTACTTCTAACTTTCCTATGAAGCACAAGAGTAAAGTGGTCTTTAAACAATTTTGAGGTTTGGCTTTGCCCACCTCGACCCCCTCTCCAGCTAGCAAGTGCCCGCTTACGACTTAGCCTCTCCTTTTCTTAAAAATGAGAAGAAAATTATTTTTACTACGTATTCCAGTCCAGTTCCTGCTTGAGGATTTGTTTACATTCATAGAATACACAAATGCATAGAATACATAAGTATTTCTCTATACATTTCCTATGGGAGAAATCGTAGCTTTTGGAATTAATAACTCAAAAAGTTATAGGAATTTCGGGACCCGAGTATTTTTCCGGGGCTCTCCATAACGTCCTCTATAAGAATGCAAAATTTCGTTTCAAAATTCCAACGGGAAGTTGGAGAGTGGGACAGATAGACGGACACTTCGCTATTATATATAGAAGTAGATAATAAATACAAGTATGTCTATATTATATATAACACTATACAAAATTAATTAAATTAACATCTGATAAGAGTTTTTATATAATAAATACATACACAGCATGCGATAACATTTATATACCTGGTCATCATGTAATGTATGTATTTATTGCGATGACCAGGTAGGAATACATAAATGTCATCGTATGCTGTGTATGTATTTATAATATAAGAGTTTAATTCAACAATATATAAAATCCACTTTGACAATTTTATTTTAACTTTTCGCCAGCTCTGAAGATAGTTCAAACACGGAATCGAAACGTCCGCAGTGTGGATTAAATAAATAAAGAAAAAAACCTTATATGCTTCTCTCATTTTCTACCCTCTCATTAAAATATTTTCATGCTTGTTTTGCTCTTTGATAAATTCATTGTTTTATTTTAAATTTAAGGCATGATGATGGTGCATATGTTGGCCGAAACTGCTCTTTCTATGCACAAATCACAAGCCATTTCTAATAATAGAAAACTTTGTATTTCTTAAATTACTGCCATCAAGAAGCAGGAAATTATTTCTATCAAAGTAACTTCCAAATCATAAAAAATAATTTTGTGAAGTGAGTTTTTTTTCTTACCATATTATTGTATAATGTTTCTTTGAATTATGTTTTTTCTTGTCATATTATTGTATAATGTTTCTTTGAATTATGTTTTTTCTTGTCATATTATTGTATAATGTTTCTTTGAATTATGTTTTTTCTTGTCATATTATTGTATAATGTTTCTTTGAATTATGTTTTTTTCTTGTCATATTATTGTATAATGTTTCTTTGAATTATGTTTTTTCTTGTCATATTATTGTATAATGTTTCTTTGAATTA
>JAKCPI010023666.1:0-11585 GCA_023213315.1 Euborellia annulipes | reverse complement strand
TGACTGGTCGCACCAGACTTTTTGTGTCGACATATACTTAGTTCCCGACAGACTATACATTTGAATTTCATGATGTATTTTTATTTTATTTTAAAAAAAAAACATTCACACTTTTTCCTCATTCACACACACACTCACACACACATTCATACGGTCTTTTCGGCAACTGAGGCCATTTAAGACTTTTAGACGATAACCGTTGAAGTAATATATATATTGGGGGTTCAGGCATTTCTATTTAAGCCATCTGGTATCCAAATGGCTTAAATAAAATCTTCGGACTGCCTGGGTCCGAACCCGCGACGTTTGGTATAGGAGGTAGGCACTCTACTTACTACGCCAGACCCGGGGCATTTCATGATGTAAAATTTATAAGTATGGGAAAATATTTATATTTTGATATCATGGCAACCATCTTTTCTAAGGGGTACAAGAGTAAAGTGGTCTTCAGAAGATTTCAATCACAAAATAAGAATATACATCTTAAAGAGAATCTAAAAAATAATTGATTTTTGAATTTAAAAAAAAAATCGTTGGAGCAAATTTTGAGAAAATCGAAAAAAAAATGAAAAAGTGCATCAGTAAAGTACTAGTACTCTTTGGTCGATTTTGTTCAAAATCTTTGTGTCACGTCCCATGGGGGTGCCTAACTTAAATACAAAATTTCAACCTTCTAGCTTTTTTCGTTTTTGAGATATTTTGTTCACAGACCATGTCGCGAAAACCACTTTTTGACCTCAAAACGTGTATATCCATCAAAATCTCGGAATTTTTGAATGAATCCAATACTTCTCTCTCTTTATATTCAAACAAGATATATCAAACAAGAAATATGGTGGTTGAGAGGGAACTGAGAGGGACTGGGCAGGATCTCCATATGCCTTTACACAGGACAACCATTTATGGAAATTCATTCGCCATCCACTCTGTCAGATTTTGGAACTCTCTCCCTGCTCCCTGAAGTCCTCGCCTACATTATATATTTTTGTCATCGGCTGGAGAAGTATTTGTTAGCAAATTAATTCATCATTGGAAATAAATAAAGAAATAAATAAATAAATGAATAGATAAATATATATAAAATAACTAAATAATTCAATCAATAATTGAGAATGTATTTCTTTTTTTAAGAATTAAATTTATCATACCTGTATGAATGGTATTGTATAATATAGATAATGTGTATGAGTCTGATTATATTTAAAAAAAAAAATTGTTACACTTATGTAAAATCGGAGATAAATAACTCCAAGCATGTATTTTACGGCTCTGAAGAGAACAAATAGTTCTCAGGGCCATCAATAAATTCTATTCTATTCTATTCTATTCTATATTAACATATATATAGAGGTAAGAGAAAGTAAAAAACATTTTGGTATCCTTTTAATTTCTATGATTTGTTGATCTTAAAATTAGGAGTAGATGCAAAGTTATGTGCTGTGCGCCAGTCACTCCAGATTTTTTTTTTTAGCTCTAAAATATGTTTTCTCAGTTGAGAATCAATATCAATGAAGAGAAGATATGCTTGCATATCTCTCACTTGAATTGGAACTCTCCTTTCTATGGTATGTGCTCGCAGCAGTGAACATCCGGTTGATAACGTTTCGGTCTTAAATCGTATCTTGGTTTAAGGTGCGCGTCTCGAGGTGCTGAGAGGTGGGTGGCTGCCACAATTTTGAAGCTACTGACCTTAAATTTTAAAGCTATTTAAAATATCTGCAACTTTTTTTTAGATTAATGATTTCTTTCAAATTTTAAATATTTTCTATTTCCGGGATAGAAAACAAATTGCGTTAGATCTCGACTTCGGGAAACCTCGAGTACTAGTATTTTACTAGTTGGTGTACTTTGTTACAATTTTCTCGAAATTTATTTTATAGATAATTTATAATGGTCAAAGCTTAGTGGGCTTGTCTCCTGGCCAATCCCTCCCTCTCTTTACCCAGGACCCACAGATTTAGAATAGATCTCTCTACGAATAATTTAAATTTTAATTAATGTGCAATTTTGTAAATTTAATTTTTTATATCAATAATTACTTACAATGTATTTAATTTAATAATGTCAACAAGACTAATTAGTAGAAAAATAACCATTATTTAAATTCAATTATTAAAATACTAATTTCTGATTATTATTAATTAATTTTATTGAAAATAATAATTTTTAATTGTCTCCAGGCCGCCAAGGCTTACGCATTGCCTCTCTCATATAACTAACTCATGATTAAAGTTTTCTTATGAGGCATAAGTCTCTTCCAAGTAAGGGTAAGTGATGTTTTTTTTAAACCCTTTTCGGCCATTTAGGGGTTATTTCTTTATTATATAAATTTTAATATACGTTGAACCGATGGCACCGCCCCCGAGGTTGGCGTAGTAGGTAGCGTGCCTACCTCCTATACCAAACGTCGCGGGTTCGGACCCCAGGCAGTCCGATGATTTTATTTAAGCCATTTGGATACCAGATGGCTTAAATAGAAATGCCTGAACCCCTAATAGATACTATATATTACAACGGTTATCGTCAAAGTCTTAAATGGCCTGAGTTGCCGAAAAGACTGTGTGAATGTGAGTGAGTGTGAATGAGAAAAAAGTGTGAATGTTTTTTATTAAAAAAAAAAAACAAAAAAAAAAAAAAACGATGCCATCGAGGGGAGTTCCACACGCTGATTGCTCGGGGAAAAAAAGAACATGCATTATTAATTTTTTTTTTTTTTTTTTTTTTAATATTTATCATCACTGCTCTCATTTGAAGAATAAAATTTAAAAAAAAAATTTGATTTTTAAATGTTGTTATTTTCATAATTGAGTTTCTCTCTTTCTCTGGCATTCTTCTAGTTATTTTACTTTATAAACACTTTTATCTAATGTTCTTTTCACTTATAATTAAGTGTAATCAACTCATTAGTTAGTTACTTTTTGTTTTCGCTCTTGTCTTTTTTTTTTTTTTTTTTTTTTTGTACTGCTAAGATATTAACCAAATTATTTTATATTAAACATTTGTTGTTGTTTTTTTTTTATATTATCATCAGGGACTCAACGGCAAGCTCTTGTGGCAATTTTTTTTTTATAATTAATATATATGAATTAGGGTATTACTATATATAAATAAATGGCGGGATTTTCCTTATGAGCTTATACTAAATTATAATCCACTAATTATGCTTGGAATCTTGTATTTGATAAGTTAGGTAACTTCCTGGGGCTTAACACGAAGATTTTGAACAAAATCGGCCAAAGAGTAGCTATTAGTACTTTACTAATGTACGTTTTTTTTTTTTTTTTTATTTCCTCGAAATTTGCTTTAAGGTAGCTATCGACTTCAAATTTCTTTTTTAAATTAAAAAATCACTCATTTGCTTTTCAAATCATGTCATTATAACTGAATCTTTTCAGAATTCGTATTTTATGATACTCTTTTTCTTGGACGAATTCTGGATGGAAGGTGAATGTTTAATAAATTAATCGATAAACTTATTGTCATTATTATATATAGATTATATTATATTATTTGTTGGTTCCAATAAGAAAAATCTGGTGTGACTGGCGCACAGCACACAACTTTCTCTTACCTCCGGTAATCGAAAGTTGTGTACTGTGCTTGTCACACCAGATTTTTTGTGTCGACATATATTTAGTTTCCGCCAGTACCAAGGTCTTTAAATACACAGGTTGGCCAGAAACTAGTAAATAAACAATTTTCAGGTCACAGTTTTTGATTGGTCCACGCATGAAGCTCCTCCTTGCACACATTTTTCTAATTGGGGCACTGTTGACTGCCTATAACCTAGTTCACATTCATTTTGTTTTATCTGCAAATCTTATAGTTTCAGACTAAACTAATTTAGCCCCTGGTATTTATACTGCTTTATTAATAATATGCCGTGTATAAATTTTTATTAACCATCTGTTTGTTTCGAACGATTTTTTACAAAAGGAGTAACTCCATGACGTCACTCTCTTGAAATGGAAAAAATGTAAACTAAACCGAGTTTGACCCCGTGGGCCAATTTTAATTTAAGATGTCAAATTTTATAAGTATGGGAAAATATTTATATTTTGTTGCCATGGCAACCATTTCTCCTATCTTCCCTATGAAGCACAAGAGTAAAGTGCTTCCTTTAGCAATCTAACTTGATTTTTGAATTTAAAACAAAATCGTTGGAGCGAATTTTGAGAAAATCGAAAAAAACTGAAAAAGTACATCAGTAAAGTACTAGTACTCTTTGGCCGATTTTGATTAAAAGCTTATTTTTCCGGTCCCGGGGGTGTTTAACTTAAATATAAAATTTCAACCTCGTAGCTCAATTCCTTCATGCTTAAAATTGAACACACACACACACACCCAGACAGACAGACCATGTCGCGAAAACCACTTTTTTGGATTCAGGGGACCTCAAAACGTGAAGATCCATCAAAATCTCGACATCGAATTTTTGACATGAATCCAATACTTTCTCTCTATATATATATTCCATATATACATAGGTAAGAGAAAGTAAAAAGAGCAACAAAAAATACGAATTCTGATAATCTCACCCGACCAGTATCTTCACAATACATACTGAATCTTTTGAAATTTTGAAAAATGGTGTACCTTAAAGGAATACGAAGAGTCAACAAGGTCAATTTCTTGTAAGCTGCTCTAAATTATCAAGACTTTCAAAGATAACATTTTTGTTAACGTTTCGGACACTGATTATCAAGATATGCTGATATAATTTCAACATAAGCCGGATCTTCAATTATTATTTTTTTTTTTTACTATGAAAGTCAGATAAAAGCCCGTGACCCGTGGCTCAGAGAGAAGACGTTAGCTTCTCGTGCCTAGGGTTCCGGGTTCGCTTCCCGCCCCAAGGGAGAAAAATTTATTTCATTTGAATTGGCTACCAATAGGGATGGGGTCTAAATGGCCGAAAAGACCTTAAACGAATTTAAAAAAATCTGGTGTGACTGGTCGCACAGCACACAACTTTCTCTTACCTTCGGTAATCGAAAGTTGTGAACTGTGCTTGTCACACCAGATTTTTTGTGTTGAGATATATTTAGTTACCGACAGTAGGGTACATTTGAATTCAAGATGTAAAATTTATAAGTTTGGGAAAATATTTATATTTTGTTACCATAGCAACCATAGGAGAAATTCCTATCTTTCCTATGAAGAACAAGAGTAAAGTGGTCTTCAGAATATTTCAATGGCAAAATAAGAATATACATTTTAAAGAGCATCTAAAAAATAATTGATTTTTGAATTTAAAAAAAAAATCGTTGGAGCAAATTTTGAGAAAATCGAAAAAAACTGAAAAAGTGCATCAGTAAAGTACTAGTACTCTTTGGTCGATTTTGTTCAAAAGCTTCGTGTTACGTCCCATGGGGGTGCCTAACTTAAATATAAAATTTCAACCTCCTAGCTCTTTTCGTTCTTGAGATATCTTGTTCACAGACACACACACACACGACAGACACCGACAGACAGACCATGTCGCGAAAACCACTTTTTTGGATTCAGGGGACCTCAAAACGTGAAGATCCATCAAAATCTCGACATCGAATTTTTGACATGAATCCAATACTTTCCTCTCTATATATATATATATTACAGATATACATAGGTAAGAGAAAGTAAAAAAGTCAGATAGGATCTTAACAATCAAAAATTCTTGCTTATTTGAAGATTAATGAATGAAGAAAAATTGTAGATCATGTGCAAATAAATAGTAATATTAGCAATAGGAAGAAATGTAACTGGAGATTTTGTAAACCCACTAAGGGTTTACCTAAATAACAAGTTTGTATAATACAAAAAAAAAAAAAAAATTTAATTTGATAGGGTGAGTGAGAGGGTGACTGAACTGGATGAATGAAAGAAGAGAGAGAGAGAGAGGGAATGTATAGTAGTATAGAGTGATAGAGAGGGAAGGGGCGGGAGAAAGTTTTCTCCTCTCTTTTTTGATGCCAAGAGTATAAGATGGTGAGACCTTGGCTAGTTTGAGTGCATTCAGCATCTGGCTGTCTTCGCCGTTGTTACGTAGGGCACCCACTTGCCAAATCCGTTCCAAGGGACACACGTGGACATCATGAGGATTCAGGTAAATAATAATAAAAAATGAGAATAAAAAAAAAAAAAAATGAGATTCAAATTTAATTTTAATTTTTACAGGTGGCAAGTGTCGTGTTGGCGTTATGCCTTTCCCTTGCCTGGGCGTCTGAAGTTGCGCAGCAGGCAGCAAATCGACAACAACTCCTCCTCGCTTATCAAAAAGCCATTGATGCAGTGGCCTCTGCATCCACACATTATCAACCACAACAACAACAAGATCAACAACAACAACAATACGCGCAATTGCAGTATCAACAAGAAGATCAATCACAAGGGCAAGAACACCCTTCGGCAGCTGAACGTACCTCCTCTAGTCATGCCAGTTTCACAATCGATCATAGCGGCGGTGGTGGTGGAGGAGGTGGCGGTGGCGATCATGGAGGATATTCCTATGGAGGTGGTGGTGGTGGAGGATCGGATGGAGGTCATGGACACTTAGCCTTGGCCTCTGCCGGAAGTGACCATGGAAACGGCGGCGGCGGTTATGCATTATCCTCACACGGTACCGCACACGCCGGATTCGCTATACAATCATCTGGCAGCGGTGAAGATCATTCAAAATTTGCACCAATTGTCCAACATATTGTGAAACATCATCCACCGCCTAAAATTAAAATCATTCGAATTCCGGTGGTGCACCCAATTCAAGTTCCTGTTCCACATCCAGTACCAGTTCCCGTTCCACAGCCATACCCAGTCCATGTTAAAGTCCCGCAACGTATTGAAGTTCCCGTTGAAAAGACTATCGAAATTCCAGTTGAAAAACCAGTTCCTGTATATATCGAAAAGAAAATTCCATATCCAGTAGAAAAACCAGTTCCAGTATATGAAGAGAAACATGTTCCACTTCCAGTACCAAAACCCTATCCAGTCCATGTTCCAGTACATAAAACAGTCTTCCATGCACCAAAACACGGCCATGGATGGTCGTGAACTTCAACCTGCCATTTTAATTGTTGACTAATTTTAATTTTATTGTTGATAATTGTTGTCTGATTGTTATATATGTGTGTATATTTGTATTTTTTTAAGTCATTTCTCTTTTTTTCTAATAAAAGAATATAAAAAAAAAAATTTTATTTTCTCAATTCCTTTATAAATAGAGTGAAATTTGAAGATTATTCCTTCGCTTTACTCCAATTATCCGTTCCGCTCACTTGGCCATTACAAAACAAAGTTCATCTTTTATTTTTTTTTTTTTGTGCTAAACAACATCGGTCAATGACACACCCCAATAGTAGCAGCGTAAAAAACAACAACAACCAAGAGTGGGAAAAATTTCACACTACGATACAGCTAATTAAAAAAAAAAAAAAAAAAATATGCAATTTTTCAGTCGAGTGAGACATAAAAATTCTCAAAGTTTAATAAATTATATTATCTCTCTCATTAAAGTTAATTAAAAGAAAACAATCAGAGAGAATAATAATTTAAAAAAAAAAGAATATAGCTCTATTTAGTTTAGAAAGTGAAAAGATAACTAAAGAAAAAAATTTTATTATAAATCTTTAATATTTATGGAAATGGTTCAATAATCATCAGTAGCCGAAGGGGGTTAATTTTAGATCTATAGCATGGACAACTCATAAGGTAAACCTGCTAAAATTAGGATCGTATGATCACACCCTCCTTTCCTTATCTAAAAATATCAAAACAAAATTTGAAATATAATTAAATGTTATTGTCACCAAAGTGTAAACGTTATAAACTATAGTGTTTAAGATTGTTCGGACATTAAAGCACTTTAATAGATTAAAAGCTAATTTTTTAATATGTTATTAATCACTATCACATACGTATAAAATAAAATTTTGAAGCAGATCTGACGCAGGGTTATTCGTGTAATTAATTTTAAAAAAAATGAAATTTAACATGTAGTATATGGGGAATATCGAAGAAACGCACACATATAGAATTATATAGCCACCTCTGCAATAGATAAAAAAAACAAAAAACTTATATTTTTATCAATTCACTTCCGAGGAATACGTTAAACATAAAATCAAAAGTTTCTGCCGACCGCTTTTAAAGATATTTTAACCAAGAAAGTCAAAAAATTCTCCGAAAATGACAGTAGGCCAAATTTAAAAATAAGGAAGTCACGAGACTCAGACCAGTCTGGCAACATCGCATAAAATAATACTCTTTTCTCGCTGTCAGTTACATTTTTTTTTTCATTTACGGTATTATCGTCCATTGTATTTAAACTGATTTGCATTAATCATTGTAATATATTAAATAAAATAAAATCCCGGAGCCATCTTCAAGACAAGCATTGAGGATTTGGCGTGAACCTAGGAAGAACACTTGCAATTCCTGACATAAAGTGGAAATGAATAATTAGGCCTTTGGTTCAAGCATCACTACTCACTAGGATTATGGTCAACTCAAAATCTACCCTGAAGAAGTTAGACAACGGACGAAATGTTGATTAAATTATTTTTTGTTTTTAGCTTCCTTACCACCTCATCAAATTTTAATCAGACACAAAGCGACGTTTCAGTTTCATAGCAAAGGGTTTAGTCACATTCATGTGATAGAACCCTAGCTATGAAGATGGTCGCATAGATGACCGAAACGACGCTGTGGTTTTAAATTGAATAATGAAAAAAAACACTGTGCATTTTATTCTATCCTATTAAAATCTTTAAGTACTAAATTAATAAAATACATTCAAATGAACACATGCCAAGCCTCATAATCCTGTTATTGTGTGTTTTGAAGTGTCATTATACGACTTATTAAAAGAAGAGGTCTTTTATTATTTGATGAAGTGGCGCTTTATTTTATTAACTAACCATTTGATTATAGAATTCAAATCATTTTTGTATAATATTGGGTAGAAAAAGGTAAACGTGAGAAATAGGAGCGGATCCAGAGGTATTTGGTGTGACTGGTCGCACAGCACACAATTTCTTAATTTCGGTAATTTAAAGGCGCATTCTGTACTTGTTTACCAGAATATATATACAAATCAGCCCTTAATTTTTAAAATTTTACATTCAAAATAAAATATTTTTCTCAAATTTCGGGGGGGGGAAGTAATTATCCCTTTTACCCCCCCCCCCCCTTGTATATGCCCTTGTTGAGAAAGGTGACTCTTAAATTCCAAAGTGACTTTGAGCTCGAAATTGGTGTGTGCTATAGTGCACAATCAATTATTAGAGTAAAATCAGATCTATTTTCTAAAAACAGGCGTTAAATTTTAAAAATAAACAAATGGGTGTTAAAAAGTAATGTAAGCGTTTAAAAAATGCTATTCAAAATCACTTGCTTGCCTCATAAAGCTATTCTGTAAACAAAAATTTAAAGCCAAAGCGTTAACGTAAAAATTATTTAATTTTAAAATAAAAGTTTAAAATTTAAATGTTAAAATAAATTTAAATTAAAATTTAAAAATATAATATATATAATATAAAAAAAAAAAACCACCCCCCCCGACGGTCGGGTCAACCATGAGTATGTCGAAATATAAAAATTGTATTCAATTATGTAATTATGAAAAGTTTAATAATAAAGACTTGTATTATTATTATTATTAGTAGTATAAATAGTGTTAAAAATTAATGGCATGTCTAGGGGGTGGCTTTAATATTTTAACGTCGTGTTTAAAATAAAATTGGCGTCCTTAATCTAAAAAGTAAGGTTATGATTTTGATAGCTTTGAAATAAAAGCAACATGTTAACGTCGCTGTTAAAACTTTGTTTAGAGAATTTGATTGTTTTTTACATTACTTTTTAACACCCATTTGTTTATTTTAAAAATTTAACGCCTGTTTTTAGAGAATATACCTAAATATGAGTCTAACATAAACAAAAATAGAGTTTACTATTTTCGGATACATCATTTTGAAAAGTCAATAGGAGTGTCAAATATTAATAATATGAATCGGTTTTTTATATTTTTTTTTTTTAACAAATCTCTCTAGTCTATATATATTTTTATTCCTCTTCTTTTTTTTTTTACAATACACATATTGAAAATAGAACTGTCAAAGCCAAATAATAGATTTAGATTGAATTCAAGGGTCGATGTGAATTTTCGGCGGCTTTTGTTGTTCACCACTCTCTAAAAAGATCATGACAATCCTTTTGGAAATTTGTTTTTGCTGGTTTATTTCTTTTAAATTGAATATGTATCTGTGTGTGCGGAAAAATCATCATCACTTCATTTATTTGAATAAAAAAAAAAAAAACTAAACTATCTCTCCTATGATAAAAAAATCTGGTGAGAATGTTCGTACGGTACATTCGATTTTCAAGATATAAAATTTATAAGTATGGGAAAATATTTATATTTTGTTACCATGTCAACCATTTTTCCTATCTCTCTTATGAAGTACAAGAGTAAAGTGGCTTCCAGAAGATTTTAATGACAAAATGAGAATATACATTTTAGAAATCATCTAAAAAATAATTGATTTTTGAATTAAAAAAAAAAATCGAGCGAATTTTAAGAAAATTGAAAAAAAAAAAACTCAAAAACTACATCAGTAAAGTACTAGTACTCTTTGGTAGATTTTGTTCAAAAGCTTCGTGTCACGTCCCAGGGGGTGCCTAACTTAAATATAAAATTTCAACCTCCTAGCTCTTTCCGTTCTTGAGATATTTTGTTCACAGACACACAGACAGACCATGTCTTGAAAACCACTTTTTTGGACTCAGGGGGCCTCAAAACAGTATATCCATCAAAATCTGGACATCGAATTTTTGACATGATCGCAATACTTTCTCTCTCTATATATTTCATATATAAGGGGTACGAGAAAGTAAAAAAATAGATAGTAGAAGAGAATCTGATTGTATTTAATAAGTATTAATTAAATAATCTCTTGATTTTAATATTAACATATCTCTTTTTATTTAACAGGGCATTCAAAACAACGCAACATCGAATTAAAAAAAAATCAATATTATTTAAAATAGAAGAAATAATATTCCCTAAAGAACGAGAATCCTTTAACTGCGAGTGCGAGTGAGAGAGAAAATCATCTGCTTGGTGCACAAAACCGGTTTGCCGTCTGCAAGCCAAACAATCCGCTCTGACGTCAGAGTTTCTCAGAAGCAATTAATAAAAGCAATAAAATTAATATATTCCACGAACTGAAAAAAAAAATATGTTTTAATATAATAAAAATTAACTTCTTGATTTCAAACTTTTTACTTTCTTTTTACCCTATCTAGAAATGGTTGCCATGATAACAGAATTTAAATCTTTTTTTTCTTTTTAGATTAAAATTCATATAAATCAATTATTATTTATTGGAGTGAGGTGGATAGCTGAGTAGATCTTGTAGTAAGGAAGAAAGAAAAGAGCGATTGCAGCTAAATTTATTTCGTTTATTTATCGCTTCAAGCCGACGAGGTTTCTGGTCAGATATACGACCATCATCAGGGCTCGAAGCGTGTTGAATATATGAATATTTATATAGTGAAGGTCAAGGAAAGAATTCACTCAAGAAAGCTAATATCTGTATATACGAATA